>AWUE01015402.1:0-56656 GCA_001974825.2 Corchorus olitorius
AATATAGATATTTCAGTGAGTCTTGGCGCCAAAAATCATACAAAACTGAGTCGGGGCCTCGGAACGCGTTATTAGCCAAAAGTCGTGATCATTAGTACACGGATTTCGGCTAAAATTTTTCAAAATCTAACCCGAAAAACTTTTCCTTTTTTTTGCTACAATACTGGTAAAAAATATATAATTCAATGCTTAAAAAATTGAAGGGCTTTGCACGCTTCTAATATCGTTTTTCTTTTTTTTTTTTTCCGAAATAAATTGGTTCTCTGATACTCGTAAAAACAAATTCTTAAATCAATGTTGTTGAGATTTGGTCAGATGAATATAGATATTTAAATGAGTCTTGGCGTCAAAAATCATGCAAAACTGAGCTGGCGCCTCGGAACGCGTTTTTACCAAAAACTGTGATGGTTAGTACACGATTTTGGCAAATATTTTGCAAAAACTGACCCGAAAAATTTTTCCTGAATCTTTTTCCACAATACTCGTAAAAATTATAAATATCAACGCCAAAAATATTGAAAGGCTTTTCACGCTTCTAATATCATTTTTCTTATTTTTCCGAAATAATTTCTGATCAAATCGAAATTGGTTTCTGATGCTCGTAAAAATGAATCCTTACATACAATGATGCTTAGATTTGGTAAGATGAATATAGATATTTCAATGAGTCCTGACACCAAAAATCTTGCAAAACTGAGCTGGGGCCACGGAACGCGTTTTTACCAAAAACTGTGATGGTTAGTACACGATTTTGGCTAAAATTTTGCAAAAACTGACCCGAAAATATTTTCCTCAATCTCCTTCCACAATACTCATAAAAATTATAAATATTAACTCCATAAAGATTGAAAGGCTTTTCACGCTTCTAATATCGTTTTTCTTATTTTTCCTAAATAAAATCTAATTAAATCAAAATCGGTTCTCTGATACTCGTAAAAACAAATTCTTAAATCAATGTTGTTGAGATTTGGTTGGATGAATATAGATATTTCTATTAGTCTTGTCGCCAAAAAACATGCGAAATTAAGCTGGGACCCCGGAATGCCTTTTTAATCAAAAACCGTGATGGTTAGTACAAGATTTCAGCAAATATTTCAAAAAAAAATGACCTGAATATATTTTCATTAATTTTTGGCCAAAATATATAATTCAACGCCATAAAGGTTGAAGGGTTTTTCTCGCTTCTGATATTGTTTTTCTTAATTTCCTGAATTATATTCTAAATAAATCGATATTTATTTCTGATGCTCATAAAAACAAATTCTTAAATCCATTTTTGCTGAGATTTTGGTTAGATGAATATAGATATTTCAATGAGCCATGGCGTCAAAAATCATGCGAAACTGAGTCGGCGCCCCCGGAACGCGTTAGTCGCCAAAAAGTGTGACGTACACGATTGCGGCTAAAATTTTGTAAAAACTAATTCTAAAAACTTTTCCTCAATCCCTTGGCACAATACTCGTCAAAAATATATAATTCAACGCCAAAAAGATTGAAAGACTTTTCACGCTTCTAATATCGTTTTTCTTATTTTTCTGAATTAATTTTAAATTAAATCGAAAACGGTTTCTGATGGTCGTAAAAACAAATCCTTAAATCCAATGTTGCTGAGATTTTGTCATATAAATATAGATATTTCAACGAGTCTTGACGCCAAAAATCATGCAAAACTGAGTCAGGGCCCCGGAACGCGTTACTAGCCAAAAATTGTGATGGTTAGTATATAATAATTTTGGTTAAAATTTTTTAAAAATTGACTCGAAAAATTTTTCCTCAATTTTTTCCACAATACAGGTAAAAAAATATATAAGAAAACGCAAAAAAGATTGCAGGGCTTTTCACACTTCTAAAATTGTTTTCCTCTTTTTTTCCGAATTAATTTGTAATTAAGTCGAAACCTGTTTCGGTGCTCGTTTCAAAAATCCTTAAATCCAATGTTGCTGAGATTTTGTCGGATGAATATAGATATTCCAGTGAGTCTTGGAACCAAAAATCATGCAAAACTGAGACGGGGCCCGGGAACGCGTAATTAGTCAAAAATCGTAATGGCTACTACACGATTTCGGCTAATACTTTTCAAAAACTAACACGAAAAATTTTTACTGTTTTTTTGCTACAATACTAGTAAAAGAATATATAATTCAACGCTAAAAAATTGAAGGGCTTTGCACGCTTCTAATATCGTTTACCCTTTTTTTCCAAATTACTTTGTAAATAAATCGAAACCGATTATGAATGCTCGTAAAAACAAATCCTTAAATCCAATGTTAATTGAGATTTGGTAATAAGAATATATATATATATATATATATATTTCAATGAGTCTTAGTGCCAAAAATAAGCAAAACTGAGCCGGGGATCTGGAACGCGTTTTTAGCCAAAAATCGTGATGTACAAAATTTCGACAATAATTTTGCAAAAAATGGACCGAAAGTTTTTTCCTCAATTTATGACCAAAATACTCATGAAAATGTATAATGCAACGTCAAAAAGATTGAAAGGCTTTTCACGCTTCTAATCATTTTTCTTATTTTTCCGAATTAGTTTTTGATGCTCGTAAAAATAAATCCTTAAATCCAATGTTGCTGAGATTTAGTAAGATAAATATAGATATTTCAATGAGTCTTGCCACTAAAAATCATGCAAAACTGAACTGGGGCCCCGGAAAGCGTTTTTACCAAAAACTGTGACAATACACGATTTTGGCTAAAATTTTGCAAAAATTGACCCGAAAATTTTTTTTTTCCACAATACTCGTCAATATTATGAATATCAACGCCAAAAAGAATGAAAGGCTTTTCACGCTTCTAATATCGTTTCTTTTATTTTTCCGAAATAATTTTTAATTAAATCGAAATCAGTTTCTGATGCTCGTAAAAACAAATTTTTAAATCCAACGTTATTGAGATTTAGTCAGATGAATATAGATATTTCAATGAGTCTTTGAGCCAAAAATCATGTAAAAGTGAGCTGGGGCCCCGTAACGCGCTTTTAGCCAAAAATTGTGACATACACAACTTCAGCAAAAATTTCAAAAGAAAAAAAAAATTGGTCTAAATGTATAGAGATTTGAGTGAGTCTTGACGTCAAAAATCATGCACAACTAAGACGGGGACCCAGAACGCATTATTAACCAAAAATCGTGATAATTAATACGCGTTATTAGCCAAAAATCGTGATAATCGTGAAAAATTGAACCGAGGCCCCGGAACGCGTTTTTACCAAAAACTGTGATACACAATTTTGGCAAAAATTTTGTAAAAACTGACCTGAAAAATTTTTCCTCAATCTTTTTCCACAATACTCGTAAAAATTATAAATATCAACACCAAAAAGATTGAAAGGCTTTTCACGCTTCTAATATCATTTTTCTTATTTTTCCGAAATAATTTTCTAATTAAATCGAAATCGGTTTTCTATTGCTCGTAAAAAAAAATTTAACTCCAATGTTATTGAGACTTGGTTTGATGAATATAGATATTTTAAATGACTCTTGACTTAAAAAATCATACGAAACTAAACCGGATATGAATACGCATATTCTGAATATGAGCATTTCCGAAATATACTTGGGACTGAGTTGGGTACGCTTAAATTGGGCCATTGAATTCTGAATTTTGGCTAAAATAGGGCTGTTTTGGTCCTCTTGGCATCTTCTTTCCAAAAATTAAGCCTCCAGCAATTAAAATCAACAACAGGACCAACATTTGATTGCCAAATAATTATCCTACATTTTGCTAAATATGAGCTTCCGGGTTGGGTGGCCTTTAACTAGACAACCGCTTCTACTCAGGCAAAAAATTGGGCTAAATAGTGACAAATTGGAGTCTTAACAACCAAATAATCTAGAAAAGAAGTTGGTATGAATTACAAGACAATAGAGGATGAAACCTCCAGCCTTCCAATTAATCAGGATAAAGAAGAAACTTGGTTTAATAATTAGTTTTTCGGGTTAACACGAAGATATTCAAAATGATAATACAAACACAAGGTTGGAAGAATTAACCAACCAAATACAATCGGGACAAAGCATATATTCTATCATCATATCAGCCACCACATAGATCATATCATATGATATGTAGTGTAGAAAAGGAGTCTCATTAGACTCATTGGTATTTTGAGTGCTTCATGCCAAGGATAACTTTATTTTTACAATAGTGATGCGTAAACACACATTCCTTCACAAGGCTTTCTATCTAATCTAATAGAATAAAACATTCAATTACTGATCAATTCTACACTACACAATAGTGATTCCTAATACATCACATCACATCTATTGATAAATTTACACAAAAACTACTAGGAATGCCGCATCACTATTATATTATAAAGATACCTTGGAACAACAATCAATATATATCCTAAACAAACAAAGCAATCCATGAGGCATCTCAAAATACCAATATATCCCCATCCAATCACAAACAACACACAATTTGGCAATTTATTGGAATGGAGATGTCCCACACTCATCTTCTAAAGAGAATGAGCGAGGATTAAGACCATTACTAACCTAAGGGGGAAGACATGCCTTCATTCATCACAAACATAACATAAATTAATATAAAGCACATTAGAAAACTAAATGAAGCATCACAAAATGAAAAACAAGTAGACGAAACTAAACGTATTTAAAATCAAAGCTTACCATTCAAAAGAGACCAGCGCAAGCAATCTTTCCACAATTCCAACACCAGAATCCTGTTCCAAGTTCATTGCACTAAAACATCAACATGTTGATCATGACAATGAAGCAAGAATCCAAAATCAATACTACATAAGATCACTTACCCCGTATTCAGCTAGACATTTTCTACTTCAAATGGGGTTACGCGGCATATTCACATTCAACTTTCCCAATCAACATTGAACTTGCCTTAATTCACATTCAACTTTCCCAATCAACATTGAACTTGCCTTAATTCACATCCAACTTTCCCAATTCACATTGAACTTGCCTTGATTCACATTCAAATTTCCTAATTCACATTGAACTTGCCTTGATTCACATTCAAATTTCCTAATTCACATTGAACTTGCCTTGATTCACATTCAAATTTCCTAATTCACATTGAACTTGCCTTGATTCACATTCAACTTTCCCAATTCACATTGAACTTGCCTTGATTCACATTCAACTTTTCCAATTCACATTGAACTTGCCTTGATTCACATTCAACTTTCCAAATTGACATTGAACTTGCCTTGATTCATATTCAACTTTCCAAATTGACATTGAACTTGCCTTCATTCACATTGGCCCTTAATGTAACCCATCTAAAGTACCATGTCTAACCAATATCAACAGGGATATGTCGTGATAGGAAGGCATTCCTTGCTGCCACAGGGATATGCTCAGATTCAATGAGGAGACAACTGCAGAAGAGAAGAAACGTTAGCAAGAAATCGTCAGAGCAGAAAAAGGAAAATCACAGCAAGCAAATCTGAAGGCAATCCTTGCTGCAACAGGAATACATGCTCAGCTCCAATGGGGAGACAACTGCAGAAGAGAAGAAACATTATCAAGAAACCATTAAAGCAGAAAAGGAAAATCACAGCAAGCAAATCTATGCAATGGCAAACATGATTCATAACAGTTAACAAAATTCATGGCAAAAAAAAAAAAAAAATCACAGAGCACCCAACACAACACTATAACAGATTCTGTTATTACAGGCCCGAAAGAAAGAAAGAAAGAAAGAAAGAAAAAAGAGAGCGGGTTAAGTGGTTGTAAAATGTTCTGATTAAGGGCTGTTGGGTTGCTTAGGACGTTCCGGACGGTGAAAACGTGAAGGAGATCAAGGAGAGCTTTGGCTCCATATTTGCTGAGTGCTCCAAAGTTTTCATGGGTTTGAAACAACGTTTTACCCTGCACTAATTCAAACTATGTAAGATTCCATGTTCTACGCTTGAACAAAGCTGAATGCATCTAAAAAAATGCAGCACTTACCAAGCATGATGAGCAGAGACACAATATCGGCAAGCATTTGTGGTTTCAGTAAACAAACAAAATTCCAAAATCTGCACCGAGCTACAAAATATAACCAAAAGAGTATTAAAACACCAATGAGACAAGGCACAATATCTCCAAACTGAAATCAGAGACACATACTTGCATAGCTCTAATTACGCCCTAAGCAAGATAGAAATGACCCCATTATCGTACTACACAAAAAGATAAAATCAAGATATCAATTCTCAGCACATGTTTATGATATGATGAGAGGTCAGCATCTGAAGAACTCATAATGAATTATCCTCAAAGGTCCATGTTTGAAAGAAGAAAACATACATCTTATAAACAAAAACAGAATAGTACTAACAACAAACCTGCCAGTACCCACAGTTTTGAAGTAGCAGGCACATCAACAACTTCCCTTCCTAATCAATCTCGTTAAGGTGATTATCCTCATTTGAGTAGGGAGAGTCTTAGGGATAAGAATTTCTCCAGTGACTTCTGTACACTCATAACTAAAAAAGAAAAGAATAGTTGTGTAATTATTGCTACAAAGAAAGCTGAAAGTTCAGGTTATACTGAAACAATAAAAAAGGATAAGGAGAATGTATATTTGGACTCACTGTATCAGCATCACCAGCTTTTCACTTAAGAGGATCCCTGAATAGTTAAAGCAGAAATCAGCAATACAATTGAACGAGTTTGGCATTAAAGCAGCACATCATAAACAAAATTTATCGAATAACAAAGCAAACGGGAAGAACAGACTAAAATTAATTAACAGTGTAACCATGTGAAAGTGACCATTATGGAAAAAATAACAATCACTAGTAAAGATATTTAATGTCAAATCACAACCAGACAAAAAAAATCACTTTATGTTCATGATCTTAAATTGCTCATTAGTTTTGCTACTTTAACCAAACAAAATCAGAATTACCAGCAAAAAGACTTTACAACAACAAAACAAATCAATGATTACAATTAAATAGTTGCTTACATGAATACCGTAAAATATAAGCAGGACTACACATTGCGCTTGGATCTGGCCAGATAAGTTCAAAAAACCCTTTTTATGTACTCCCAGATTTGCATTAGAAGATATGACTGATGATTCCTGCATATGGGGAAAAAAAGGCAATTGTCAAGAATGATTATATACCAAGAAATATGCAACAGAAACAAAAGAGAAAGGGAATTAATCACCTTGAGAGCAACTAAATTAGTAGCTTCAAGCCATGAAGTGTCAACAGTGCATCATCCTCACCACCATCCATAAGTGTTTGAGGATTCCACATCTTTTCATAGTCATGTGTAAAGCCTCGTAGACCTAATGTCAATATGCAAGGAACATGATATCACAAAGTATTTCAGAAGCATATTATACCTAGGGAAGAAGGATTAATAGTGAAGCAGAGAATAAAGTTTCTCCTTGTAATAATCACAAAGTTTCTCTTTGATTCATCTTTGATTGGCAAATGGTTAAAAAAAAAGTTCTTTTGATATCTGAGATACAATTTAAATTTAATAAGTCTTACAATTTTACGATCACAAGTCAAGAATTGATTTAAAAAAAAAAAAAAAAAACGCACCTTAATTGCAGGCGCAGCTGACTTTATTAGTTGATGTTCAACTTGGAGACTGCTGAAATTGGGTTTGAAAAAGCACCTTTGATACAACAATAAGAGGGCAAAATTCAAAAAAGGATATATGCAGTCCCCATTTATAGGCCACTAAAGCAGGCATTCAGATAGTAAAACATACTCACCAGCAGAATTTGGTAATTGCAAGTCATCAGATGGCTCAATCAAAAAAAGTTCTTTTGATATCTGAGATACAATTTAAATTTAATAAGTCTTACAATTTACGATCACAAGTCAAGAATTGATAAAAAAAAAAAAAAAAAAAAAGCACCTTTGATTGCAGGCACATGTGACTTCATTAGTTGATGTTCAACTTGGAGATTGCTGAAATTGGGTTTGAAAAAGCACCTTTGATTGCTCTGTTTCAAAACTACTTGCGGATCAGCTTGCTATGTAAGCATAGTTAAGGATAAAGTTTAACTTGATGTTTGTAGCGTAAGGTATAAAACATTAGCAAGTTGAAAAAGGGAGCAGATACAACAATAAGAGGGCAAAAAACAAAAAGGATAAATGCAGTCCCCGTTTATAGGCCACTAAAGCAGGCATCCAGATAGTAAAACATACTCACCAGCAGACTTTGGTAATTGCAAGTCATCAGATGGCTCATGGCTGCATTAATATCAACAAAAGCACACATTTTAGAAGCAAATTGGCAAAAAGCTTCGGGACAAGGAGCTGCAGTGAATATGAATCAATTATTATAGAAGTTAAAGCAACATAACAAGGAGCTCGACATCAACTCTACAGTATTTACAAACCTATGGAACTTTAATAACTTACAGGTTGCTTTTCCACCAACTTTTTAGCATTACTGCCTCCTCCATATTCACCAAGCAAATTGTCTTGATCCTACATTACGAGTTTTAAATTAGAAAAAATAAAGAACAAACACCCGTATTATGTACAGGGAACAAATCCTAAGACTGATTACTTCAAATATTGCCTTACACTGACAGAAAAAATACATCAAAATATAATTAGAAAATATACATTCATGCTGGTGTCCAAGGCAAAAAGATACGACCTGTTTTCACTGTCAGAGATAGAAAAACTTTTAGACGGAAGTTCAGATGCCAGCTGTCTGGCCTGATCATTAGAGCCAAAGTGATTCAAATCTGCACCAATAGTTGCTTGAGAAGTTTGAGCCTCACCCTACAAACCAGAAAAACAGGACTATGTCATACAGGGAATGGATCAGATGCAGAAGTCAATTATGCATAAACAAACATGCTATAACTATCTTTAATAGCACTTTATATCTGACATGCAAATGAAGAACTAGAATATCTCAAATTCCACAGGTCAATAACTAACACTAGTGAAGAGCTTGTCATCATTTGAGCTCCATCAATGCTTTGCAAATTAGTCAAATCCACAGGCCTTTTACCAAGAGAACCAGAAGATTCTCCAAAGTCTCCATGTTGTGGAAATCCAACATTATGTTCTTCATAGCCACTGTCATCAACTCTACTACCCCTGCAGACTAAGGAGTATCTTATAACTTCAACAATATCGAAATTATCATGAAGATGCAAGCCTCTCTCCTGGTGAAATTTTAATATGAGAGTGTGAGAAGATTAGAGACAAATAAACCAAGAGAAGACCTTAGGGGCAAAAGTTATAATAGGAAAATCTTACCTCTGCTAAATGAAGGTCATGTGTATCCTCACCCTCAATTTCTCTTGCTCTTCTCATCGCTTCCTTCTCCAACTGTCTCGTCTGAGGACCTCTCTCAAGTTTTGTTGTGTAAACTCGTTCAAAGTACTTTTTACACCAAATAGCTTTTGATCCAGTTCCTAACAGTGCAATCAATATTAACAAAATGTTAATATGGCAAACCATAATGTAGTCGAGATTAAGCGTAAAGGAAAGGATAAACAATAACAAAGAAACGTATGAAGATATTCAAAATGGAAAAAATTGTTACAAGATCTCCACAAAATTCAGACAGCTGTTTCCTTAAAAGCTGACAAACCTTTTCTATGTACCATTGGCAACGAAACCAAGCTCCAGCTAATTATTACAACAATCAGCCCATCAAGGACAAAACTTTGAAATATCTCGATATACTAGATTAAATACAAACTAAAAGTCTCAAACAGCATCTCCCCATTGAACTAATCTTGCAGGAAAAAAGTATCAATCTCGGAATCTTGTTTATGCTGATAACTTTGATTCTCTCAGATATTAAGGCCATTTAAATACATTTCCTTGAGCAATACCACATCGTAAAACTCCAACAGAAAACCCTTTCAACAAGCAATTTACTAACAGAAATTATCAGGGCAAGACATTAAACAACATAGGAATATGTGACACACAGAGTGGTGCTTGCAACAGAAAAATAAAATTTAAAACAATTTAGATGCAAGTGGGATGAGGTAAATAAGTTGTGGAACATTAGAAACTAATGCAAGAAAAATATTTGAAAGGAGAAACCTATTCAAAGGCCATCAAAGATATTTTCTAGGTCAGGACACTGTGGATCATCTTTGTCAAGAACCCATGATTCCAACTCCCTATCCACAGGATTGTGATATCGCAGAATCTATCAAACTTTCCTGATCTTTTCACGTTGGAGCTCACTTGCAAATCCGTCCCTGGTTACAGCCACACCCTGGAATCATTTTTTTTGGAAAACCATATTAATACCAAGGGAACTTTATTAAAAAAAAAAAAAAAAGGATGATTAGCCATAGTTTGCATAAACCAAATTTTAACTTCTAGAACCATTGCAGACACACACACTAAAGCTTATGAAACCTCCACATATGCTACTTGATATATCATCTCTCACTAGCAACTAGACTAGAGACAGAACTTAAAAACAGGAAAATCAGCAAAACCTTTGCTATAACTTGCACAAGTTCTTTGGCAGGTATAATTAAAATCTTCAAGAGTACCTTGCTAACAAACTCCATACTAGCCTCTGTCCTCGCCAACGCCAAGTACCATCTTTTATCAAGCAAGCCATTTTCAAGATGATTCCTGAAGAGGTAGGGGAGTGAACAATGTGAAGATGATCATTTAATTCCAAAATCCTATATGTTTACAAAAAAGTCCTACAAAAAACATTTCAATTTGCTAAACTAATTAAAGAAGCATGATAACATTGATAAAGAAAAAAGAAAAATAAAACAGAAGAAGAAGGCGAGAAAGAAAAAAGACAAAGACCATTACCAAAATCTTTTTCTGCATATGTTGCATGAAATATGCCAGTATAAATTGATCCATTTTTCACACGGACTTCCACCAGATGCCCAATATGACATGTTGTCAGATAAACTAAGTGATCATTAGAACAACTCTCATAAGCTCCAGTCTTTCCACCAGCCACTGCACCCAAACAGGTAGTATTAGCTTACGAATATGATACGATAATAAAGAAATCCAGCTTACAGAAAATTCACCTATATTTTGCATTCTTCCTTGATTGGATTTCCCAGACCACACCTTATTGTCCACCCTAGCCCCAACCTCTCTATCACCTCTTCGATGACCAAACCCATTAGCAGAAGATTTTGGCACCACAACTTGCTGCCTATTAATCTTGGAAGAAAAATACCTAAAGGATGAAATTTGAATCAAGATTCAGTACTTACAAAATCCAATTCTAAAACATTAGAACTTAATTTTCCAGATCCTTTTTTTCTTCAGTTTGACAATACTAAAGTGGCTTCAGAAAGCAGCAGACTAATAAATCCATAATCCATTAGCAAACATGCCCAAACAAGAGTATCTGTCCTCTGTAATGTCATTGTTCTGTCACCCATGCACACAAGCATGTGCATGAACAAAATGCAAAAGAAATATGCCTTGCCCGGACTGCTACAACAATGCTAAAATTATTGGCTCTCTTTTAATCGCATTGGCTCATTTTATCTTCAGTCTCCAGACCAGAAGGGCTCCAGGCTAGAATACCCAATATATATCATCCTTATATATATATATTAAGCAATTAAACAAAACTTGGAAAATATCATCACTTAATCATTTAATATCCAACATTGAAACACATAAATTAGAGCAATTATTTGTTCTTACACGATCATAAGTTGAGGTAGCTTCAAGAACAGAGCGGTCTATATTGTCCTTAGGATAATTGCATACAAGAACACAAAAACAACTATTATAATGGACAACTGTATGTATAAACCTACTGAACATGGTATAATCATTGACTTTAGATGTTGAGAGCATCTGAAAATGATAGTCTGCATTACTTTATTCAAACACACATACACACAAAAGAACCACCATTACATCTATTGCTTACCAGGATTTATAATTGCACAAAAATAGTCAACAGTAAACATTTTAAGATTTGAAAATAATCAATAAGAACAGAGCCTTCAAGAATCTTTATAACTAATCGTTCACAAAATAGTACTAATCTAACACCTACATGACTAAATATTATTAACAGACATACCTCTGTTTTGTAGCATGAATCTGGTGGCGGAATCTTTAGCCTCGTCTTCCAATCTTGCAAACTGGGAAAAGAAAAAAGATGATGAAATGTGTCTAAAACCATACACAAGAAGCATGATGGGCTATTAGGCTTAAGATTAAGAAACACACAACAAAACTCTTTCAATTTATGTCACATGACAAGTATCAGTTAGAGGAACACAAAATTAAAGAGTGAACAAGCACAGAAGCAATTATATAAATTCCCTCCCAGGCTCCCCTCATAGATTCTCGTTACTTAATCCTTCATAACTAACTGACATGTTCGAGACTAAATCAACACCCTAGCATTAGTAATTTCATAATCCTCAAAACATGTAAAATTTCCACAGGATTCGAGCCATAACAAGAGAAATAACGCCATAGAATAAAAATAAACGAAGATTTAATCATAAATTAAAACAAAAAGCAGAAATAAAAAAAGAAATGGAAAAGACCTTGAGTCGACGGCCTCTGATCGAACGGCCTTCCCGACCTCATCGACTACACTGGAGTCATTGCCGCTGGGTAACGTGTTTCGCCTGAGCCACCGTTGTTGTCGTTGTTGCTGTGGAAACTGCTGGCCTGGACTGAAAGCTAGGGTTCGCGTTCACTCCGCTGCCCCGCCCAACGCCAATCCCCCGCGGAGATCTCCCTCAACTGTTCATATCACAAACCTAAACTCCAAAAAACTTAAATTTGGGGGGGAAGAATCAAAAGAAAAGATAGAGACGATGGGAGTTGTGAAAAGAATCAGGTGTGAACAAAGTCAATTTATGGGCCTTTATCATTTAATCCGCTTTGCTTTGGCCCAAATTTACGTGACGTAAGCTCGTATAGAACGCTGCTGTTGATGAATCTGGGCCCGATCCGGCCCGCTCTCATCAACTTACACGTGTCCAGTTGCAACCCACTTCGCCACCAAGATTAATAACACCCATACACTATATATCAAAGGCCACAAAATAACGCATCAGGCATTTGCTTCTCTATCATGATAATGGGAAAAATCAAATAAAGAAAAAACTGGAATTACCGAAGTAAAGTAATCATCTGAAAGAAAATTTTGGATTTTCTTTTTGATCTCTGATATGATTAAGAACATTTAAGAAAAGACCAACTGCTAATGTAAAAAATACTAAATGGAGATTACCAGTAGCATTTTCCATCCATAAGTGACTCTCCTTTTACCTCAAAATCTTAAATTAGCAGGTGATCTGAGTGATTACTTGAATTGTTTAGCAATTTAGTGACAATAGAAACATAAACATCATCCTTGAAGTTATATCTTATTGTGCACACTTCTTTTTAAGCAATCCTCTCAACATCATCTTCTTTAAGAAATTTATCCGACATGATAAAATGGCATGCTTTATTTGATCCGTATTTTACCTATAAGAGATGACAATAACATGCATTCTGCCCTGTAGTCTTTCCTTGAGGAACTGCTGCTGAGAAATTAAAGAGGAGACACCTTAAACAAGACGATTGGTTGAAACTAAGGGGACTAGTTAACAAATCATCCTAAAGAGACACATCAAAACTCACAAAGTAGAGCTTTTGCTCATGAGCAAAGCTCAAACAACCAAAATTATCCAGAAAAGTGCAGTAAAATACCACCTTCCAGAATTGATAAAGGGATAACCCCAAGGTTTGTCTCATGGGGAAGATTAGGGTGAGGGGCATGAGTGAAGGGCAACCTCAAAGATCAACAAATAATGCAACCAGGTCATGTGATTTGCTTAACAAAATGAATTAGAATAAAAGAACCCTTACATCAAAACTTTTGGTCTGAGAGAGTTGCTTCATCAACATGTAGGCAGAAGATAGTTCACAATTCACATACTTTATATATATCAACAAGAAAAGAAGCATAGAGGAACTTAAAGCAAATCAGATGAAAAGAATTAACTAAATGGTAAGAATGACCATTGCAAGTATTAAGACAGAAGAATAGGGGAAAATGTACTTTAATTACAAACTATACACTATAGCCAAATCGAGAAATTTATAAACCTTTTTTTTCTTTTGAGGTAGAGAAGTTTATAAACTTAATACTAAGAATGGCTGTGGTAAGACAGCTAGATATGTCAACTGGCAAGCTTAAAAGCATCGATGAAGAGTCCGTACGTGAAACCCATCTTGAAATTGTTGAGAAGAGCAAGAGGGAATGTTACCTTTGGACGGCTGTAATAAAATCTTGTCACATACTCTGTCAGGAGCACACATAGTACTGCCGCAATCACATCATTGACTCCTAAAGCTCCAAAAGACAGAGAGATAGTCTGTGCAACATAAAAACCACCCAACAAGGAGATTCCACCAAAAAGTGCCCTTCGAGAAGGACTTCGAAAGTAATTCCTAGAAATATCTGGCACAAGCCTTATGATGTCAACCAGTCTTCGAGGACTTCCATTCTCTTGCACAGCCCGAATGGTAAGAAACCCAGGTGATGCTCGTGTAACAAAAGACCTTCCACGCAAAAGTCTAGTTTGCGGACTCAAACCAAATTTAAGGATGCTAGTGGACGCCAAACTCATAAGCGCCATTTATAATTTCTTCATCAAAAGGGTCAGCCAGAAAGCCTCTCCTGGAGAAAACAGGTAGAGGAAAGAAATTAAAGGTGAACTTGGATTAGACTAAAACACAAACGAGAATGAAATTTTAAGAAAAAGAAAGGAGCTAGTTAAAGTGTAACTTACACCCAAGTGTATATACAATGTATTTTTGTTCTACGATAACATAATCGAAATTTAGCTAATTTTCAACAAATGCAGCCACAGACTGAGTAATCGGCAAAATCATCAATTGATGTGTTTCAGGCTTTCAGCTGACTGCAGACAGCCTATGACAATGTGTTGTGATGCAAATTTGTGTTCAACTATAGGAGGGAGAAAAAACCTAGTTATCATTCACCTAAATGGTCAATTCAAATAGCTAACTCCTCTCTTTTCAACTCACAACTCAGAATCGGAGAAAATACTCATACAACTACAGATACTTTCAATCTACATTCGCACATCAATTAATTTTTTTTTCCAACAAAGACTAAACAAAAGGGTCAAATGCCAAACCCATTTCCCTCCAAAAGAGTTTAATGCTAATCATATGCAACTAATCTAGATTATGAAGAAAAAAAATACAAACTTCAAGGCCTTGATATGAACATAATTAATTAACCACAAGTTAAAGAGTCTTTACCGACGAACTGAAACCCAGAAGCTTCACCTCACGAGCTCCATTTTCGCAAAGATGGCTCCTTTCAGAGAGAGGGTTTTCGTTCTCCCTTCGAGGGGAATAATTAGTGACAGGGAATCGGATAGGAAATCGTAGGATTAGCAGAGGCGGCGAATTTCTTTCAAAAACGAAACGTTTCGGGTTTAATAAAGTCAACTGTCAACCCACCGTCGTTTAACGGGAGTTTGACATAAAATTTTGATTTTTACATTAGTAAAAGAATCTTAATTAAACTGAATTAAACCGAAACTTCGGGTCCGAGGAGGAGAGAGAGTTTGTCTTTCTATTTCAAAAAACAGAACCAAACAAACGACAAAAAAACAAAAGTAACCAACAGCGATACCTCAAAGAGACAAAGCCTTCAAAGCTTAGTTTTTTCATCCATTTCCCTACTTTTTTTTTTTCTTTTTAAAATTTAATCAAAACAAACTTAAAAGAGAAGAGACCAAACCAAAGCGAAGAGCCCACAGAGAGAAGTCTGTATTGGGAGCTTTCTATTACTGCTCCAACGGACTTCTTCGTCTTCTGTGGTGCTCTCTCTCTCCTTCCCTCTGTTCTACCCAGGTTTGTTTCTCTCTCTATAATCTTTTATATAATGTTCCTTGTACGTGTTTTCATGTAGTTGTTTAAATTTGAAAAGTGGGTTTTTGTCTGTTTGTGTGTGGTAAAGGGAAGATTTTGGATCTGGGGTGTTTTGTTTTGAGGTAAATTTTGATGGGATTGTGTTGAATTTTGCTTTTGTTTTTTAAGTTTTCTAGCTCTCTTAGCTGATGGTATATTGGTTCTTTAAGTGTTGAGCTGGTTCTTATAGGTGATTAGGGTTTTTCATTGCTGATCATCTTTGTTGAGCTATTTGGTATGATAAAGTTTGTTTATTTTCTTACTTGATGTTAGAATGTGATTCATCTTCTGCTTTGAGCTTGGGTTAAAGTTATATCTCAAATTGGAGTTGCATAGTCATATTAGAGTTCCCAATTTAATCAACAATAAATTATTTTTTGGGAGCCGAATTAATGTGCTTATTGAGAAGCTGATAATCTCGACTATTTTACAGATCCAGGCAATCTGGTGAGAACTAATATGAACCCTCAGCTGTGTTTTTAAGAAGTGGTGTTTTACAGCTCAATGTTCACATTGTAATATCATTCTGTTATGATCTCCAGTGTCCTGTACTTCATGGTGAGTTTGTTGTCAAAGTTTAACAACTAGCTTGAAAGACTTTTGCTTTAGCAGTCTTGTCCTCAAGTATGGAGTTGTTGAAGAATTATGTGACCAGAAGAATATAGAATCAAAAGTTTGACCTAAATATTTGACTTCCTTGGGTCCTTGGAAGACAAAGTTATAACAAGTTTACATAAACATAGTGTAATAAGCTGAGATTCTGTATCATCTTTGAACTGGTTGGAGCAGTAGAAAGTGTTATGGCTGTTGCCAAGAGCAACAGCTTCACTGAAACATCAAAGCAGCCATGCAATTGCTACAAACTTGCGAGCTTGAGTGAAACAATTTTGGAGACTGACCAAACTGCAAATTTGAAAGATCGATACAGTCTTGGAGAGCAATTGGGTTGGGGTCAATTTGGTGTTATCAGGCTGTGCTCGGATAAGATTACCAGTGAGGTACTAGCATGCAAATCGATATCTAAAGATAGACTGGTGACCTCTGACGATGCACGGAGTGTTAAACTTGAAATTGAAATAATGACTAAGTTATCAGGGCATCCAAATGTTGTAGATCTCAAGGCTGTTTATGAGGATGAGGACTATGTTCATTTGGTTATGGAGCTTTGTGCTGGAGGGGAGCTTTTCCACCGCTTAGAGAAGTATGGCCGTTTCCCTGAGACAGAAGCTAGAGTTCTCTTCAGGCATCTGATGCAAGTAGTTTTATATTGTCATGAAATTGGAGTTGTCCATAGAGATTTAAAGCCGGAGAATATCCTCTTAGCTACAAAGGCCTCATCCTCACCGATCAAACTAGCTGATTTTGGTCTTGCAACATACATTGAGCCTGGTAGAGCTTCACATTTCTTTTTTTCTTATCCAACAGCATTTTTCTACACAGTTATTGCTTGCTTAAAAATTTTGAGATTTTTGATACTATTATTTAACTATTTTGGAAATTTGTTACCAACAGGGCAGTGTTTGCATGGGACAGTCGGGAGTCCATTTTATATAGCACCTGAGGTTTTGACAGGGGGGTACAATCAGGCTGCTGACGTTTGGAGTGCTGGGGTGATTCTATACATACTACTGACTGGGACACCACCATTTTGGGGTAAGACTAAGTCACGAATTTTTGATGCTGTCAGGGCGGCTGATCTGCAGTTCCCATCAGATCCTTGGAATCGTATTTCTGATTCTGCCAAGAATTTAGTCAGGGGAATGCTCAATACAGATCCCTGTCAAAGACTCACTGCTCTGCAGGTGTTAGGTAGGTTAGAATATCCTGCAATCTCTCATTATTATAAACTTATTGCAGGGTGTTCAGAAGGTGTTCAAATAGCAGTTTAATTGTTATAATTTGTGGCTATTTAAAGTAAATTGGAGACATGCATATTGAAAGGCCAATGTCATGATTTGCTAATATAACACTGGAATAGTTAAAAGGAGCCGAATTGAGATGGTGTATTGGGGGCTGGAACATTCAATAACTGTGATTATACTTTATGTATAATACCTTCCATGATGCGCCTGTCCCAGGACTTTAAAAATTGACCCCTTCTTGGAATGTTGTGTACAAATGAAGGCAAATGCTTTTAAGTGGCTGCTTTGTTGACGAACTTTGTATTTTACTGGTTTAATTCATGTTGGAATCGTGTTCTTACCGTACAGAAATTCTTGCCATTCAAATAGCTTATATACTAGCTTTCTTGAATTGATAAAAGCTGGCCGTTTCGCTGACTGGTATGGGTTGTCAACTAGGCCCCAAGAAGTTACTTTAGAGTGTCCCTTTTCTTTCCTGTTACTGGAATTACCTTATTTTCAAGAAGCTTAATTTGAATAATCCTTTTGCAGATCATATATGGATGAAGTATGATGAATGTTGTCATGAGCAATCAAGTGAGCTTATATATGAAAGTTGTGGAGAGTGGGAGTTTGGTAGTGGCTCATTCTCGTTATCTAGGGATCAGGATATCAGCTTTGGTGCTGGATCGCCAATTATTTGTGATGTTCAAACACCTACAGCCACATGCAGAACGTCATTTTCTTCTTTCTTGGTGGAGCCATCTACACCTTGCCTAGCATCGGGTGGATTTTCTTTCTGCAGTGCTAACTCTGATACCTTAGAATTTTCTTCTCCTATTCCGTCAATGCCAAGCTTTGCATTCTTTGGTGATAGTTCTTTGGTTGAAAAAGAGAACTTCAGACAAGATTTCACAACCGACATTACTGGGATGGAGACAATTCATGCAGGTAACTTATGTGAACCATCGGACATCTCTTTAAATTAAAGTAATTCTCTTACCTTGGTATCTTAAAAGCATGTCTTGCATCCTGTTCCAGATGCAGGCTTCGATAAGCTGATCGTGTTGCCAGATTCTTCTCCTTGCTGTGGGCCCGAGGCAAGAGAAATGGAGAACAAGACTGCTGAATTTAGAAGGACAGGAGGATCAAGTGGGTCTAGGATGTTGGCCTTTCACAGCAAGAGGAACCGCACAATTGGTCATATTGGTGAGCGAGAACAACTCGACTTCATGGTGTCTGAATCAGTTATCCGATGGGCATCATGTACAAATCTCCCAACTGCCACATCCCTGAGGTCATCTCTTGTGTGTTGAGCTGTCAATGTGAACCAATTAGTTCTGGAGGGTAACCTTTGCAAAATCTGCATTTCTACGTAAATGTTTTATAGCTAATTATTGTAGTAGGTAGTGTTTTGTGCCCATCTTTCTGATTATTGGTGCTTAGCACCAGCCAGTATTGAGAGTGTTACCACTTTTGAGTGCTGCTTCTAGCTTCTTCACTGGTAGATACTATAGATTGAATAGAGTAACAAGTTGTGGCTGCTGGGGTTTTGCTTCTTGTATAAAGGAATAGTATGAAGTTTTCCAGGTTTCATATATCGCATTGTATGAGTAACAGTAAATGTAATTTTTAAGTAATCCCTTTCCCTTGCTATAATTTCTGAGTTCCATTAGCTGATGTTTATTGTACTTGGGTATATGTTAACAGGTCCCATATATCGGTCGCAATTGGTTGCTTTGGATTCAATGAACTGATTTCAGTTGTTATAATTACCTGAATGGTTTGATGAACCTGATCATAGTAAAGATGTTCTGAATCAGATTGACAAATTCAAGTTCATGTGTTGGGCTGAGTTCTTTGGAACGGTTTTGCTTAATGCTTTGATTATTTTGGCCAAACTCTTGAATGTTTCAGCAACTTTGACTTGGGATCTCCCAAGTTTCTTCAAGTTCCCATTGGTCATAGATTTTGAAACTGTAAACGTCAAAACTCTTATCATCCAACTTGCTTCACAAATCACCATCATGTACATCAATTTGGACGAAATTTCACCATATGCCATGATATTTTCATAGTCTAAAAGATAAGGACCCAATTCTCCGAGGAAAACCAGCCTCATATTTTGATAGAGCTCAATTCACCCATTAAAACAGAAACAATTTCAGTGCTTTTGGTTATTCCACGTTAATTACCTAATCATTAGTTCATTAAAACAAAGCTTTCTACTTTCTGCAACTCGAAAACAAAGCTTTCCACTCCCAACAGAAAAAATGGGTTGTAAACTGAATTCCTTGGAACCCCCAATTTTGTGTCAATTCCCAGCAAGAAAACCAGGTTTTAGAACTAAAATCATTGCTTTCTCTTCTTATGCACCAAACAAAGGCGAAGCTGTTTCCACAACCAAATCCATTGAAACCCAACAGCCCAAAACTGATGTCTTGACTGTTAGTTTCAAGACTCTGGGAGCTTGTAAGCTTGGGATTTCTAGATATCCCGACTTTGAATATAATGCTCAAGGGGGAACAGGAACCGGAACCGGTTCAAAGACCAAAGCTGGTAATGAAATTTCAGTTAATTTCGACATTAAAACACTATATATTCCACCATTGTCAAGTGCAACAACAAAGTTCCTCGGATTACCATTGCCACCTTTATTGAAGATCGATATTGTCCCTCAACTCTTTCAAGGGAACATCAACCAAGAATCTGGCAAGGTAAGCTAAGCTGATTGAATAAAGTAACATAATTTTTTTCACAAGAAAAATTTTGGATTAATTGGGATGTAATTTCTTGCATTTCTTCTGCAGGTTGACCTGGAATTCTTGGCCAACTTCTGTTTTTCTGTCGGGAGTATTTACAGAGCACCGCCATTGCTGGTGAAGACAGTTTTAACATCTGAGGAATCAAAAGGAAAGATTAGAAGTGGAAGAGGAGAGAGATTAGATGGAGAAGGGAATTGCAAATTGGTTGGGGTAGCAACTGTTGATCCCATTGATGATTTCTTCATGAATACTTTCCTCAGCCTTCCCACTGAATGCCTTGCCAAACTCAATGCTGTCATCACTGTTTCTGATTCTGCTTGAAACCATGCAATTTTTCACTATTGAAAAGAAATATATAATGTTTGTATATGTTGTTACAATGCTCATTGCTCAGTCTTTGGTCGAATCTAACCGGCAAATAATAATAATTTAATTTGCCTATAAATTTCTTTGATACAAGTGAATGGATACAATGCCAGGGAAAACCACAACAATGGTTCCTTCTGTCACTCACTGTTATTCTTTACACTTTTGTTATGCTTAACCCAACCAAACAATCACTAGTATACAACTATTCTCCACCGCTTACCTCTGTATGACAACTGAAAGATTAAAACGAAGCTGTGTCTCGCCCGTTGAGCTTTTGCCAACTAATTTCCTGCAACCTCCATAGTTGAGTTGTTTACCTTTAGCGAAGTAATGTTTCTCAATACAAGCCAGTAAGTAGCAAGGCAGAAGTCGAAAGAAGCGGGCATTATAAGTGAATGCTGCTACTATTTGCATTTTTGGTGATTCCACTATAGACAATATCTTCCTCTTTTCTTTACTCTCTTCATTTTGCGTATGGAATTCATCGAATTCAATCAAATCTTATTCAAATGCCAGCCTTTGGGTGCCAACTAATGCAGCATATTGCCCCTTTCGTTCGAGCAATTCAAAATGGGTCCCCAGCTCTGCTATCTGGCCATCAGAACAAAGAGCAATCTGATGGGCATTCTGAACTGTGCTTAATCTATGGGCAATCACTAATGTTGTTCTGCCTTTCATTAGATGGTTCAAAGCATCCTGAACCAGGCGCTCACTAACTGCATCCAAAGCACTTGTTGCCTGCGACAATAACAACATAATAATAAAGCATGCATTTTAATATTTAGCATGCTGAATAGAAATTCAACTCCATACTATCTCAAAACACAAACAAGTGAGCCTTCAGGAATACATTTAGGGCCAGGCATCATAATTGTTACGGCTTCACACCTTGAATCAGGCTCAGAATGATTATTATGTTAAAAGAAACAAAAAAATACCTCATCAAGAATCAAGATAGGAGCATTCTTGAGGAGAGCTCTTGCAATTGCAATTCTCTGAAGACGGAGACAGTAAGAATGAGTCAGCCCTTTCCTCTCATACATACAGAAAGAGATCCACTCATCTATATAATTTAAGTATGAACCAGCTCCATGCATGTAGAATATACATCTTACTACATTACCTGCCTCTGTCCTCCGCTCAGCAAGCCTCCACGCTCACCAACCAGTGTGTCATAGCCCTTTAAATTCAACAAAAAATTAGCATAAAAAGAAAAGAAGAAGAAGAAGAAGCTTGCAAAACAAGATAGATGCAAAGGTCCAACATACCTGAGGAAGAGAAACTATAAATTCATGAGCATTTGCAGCTTTTGCTGCCTTAATGATGTCATCCTTGGATACATCATCATCAGGAAGCCCATATGCAATATTTTCTCCAACAGACACCGAAAAGAGAACAGGCTCCTGCATTATTTTATCTACATCAACTTTGACAAATACAACAATAATACGTCTTGAATTAGATCCAGGCTTAATCAACAAAACGGAAACTATTCCTTAAATCTACAAAGCTAACTACATCAATCCAGCACCAAAAGCCATGAATCAATCTACCTATTAAGTAACATCTGTCGGCAATGGAAGAACATGAATGATGCTTATTTGAATAAAAACTTCTGAAAAGTTACTGCTTCATCTAAATAGACACGACAACACTAATACATAAATTACAGGCAGCAGCCTTCAGTCTATTGTCTATTCTGATTGGGAAAACTAGTCATCCTTTCCAATTTGTCAACTGAGTAGAAAAGTTAGTCAGAAAGCTATTCAGCACATGTGTGGTGCACTGTACAATAGCCTTTTAATTTATGAATTTCATGAGCATTATCCAATGAGCAAGTTCACTGATTGGATTATAAAGTAAGTTGACCAGGTTATATAACTCATGCTGAGGTTCAAAGGCAGGATTTGACTCCAGGAGCATCATCACTTCATGTTTAAGTGCCAATTAACTGTGCATGAAATTCGAATATATACCTGATTCACTATGGAGACAACACGGGCCCATTCACTCTTATCAAATGTTCGGACATCCTCTCCAGCAACTGTTATACGACCGCTTGTTGGCTGCATAAAAAAAGAGTATCAATTGATGTGCATGATTAGGCCTCGGAATTCGGAATGCTATGGTAAGCGAAATAGAGCCAACAAATACAATTTTCTTTCAAACCTCATAAAAGCGTGCCAGCAGCTGTACTATTGTGCTTTTGCCTGCACCACTTGAGCCCACCAGAGCAGTCACAGTTCCGCATTTTAGAGTCAGATTAAGACCACTAAGGATTTCCACATCAGGTCTCAAAGGGTAAGCAAAATGTACATCTGCAGAACAAATAAACACATTATTTAGTTCAGTACAGTATTTTGTTGTATATTGGATCATTGTTCTGAGATTACAAGAAGAAGAGGGAGATTTGACTTCAGGTGTTAATCTCCTACCAAACTAGATGAGTTCAATTCAAATTTTAAGCTTCATAAAATGCTCAAGTAATATTAAACTTGTTGTAAAAAGAAGTTATGACTAAATGTATGAACCTTTCCTCATGAAAAAATTCCTAATTTTACCTACATGTAAAAATAATTTATAAAGTTAAGAAAAATTAATAAGTCAAATCTGAAATATAATACTGTGTCCCTCACAAGGTACCTTCAAGACAAACATCGCCTGACCAAGCTAATCTTCCCACGTTACTAGCTGATTCGAGTGCTGACATGTAGCGTGAATTTAATTTTTTATTTTGTTCAAAAGCACCATTGGAGATGAACAATTTGATATTTTCATCATTGACTTCTTTTTTCTGGATTTCTTTTTCTAAGCCATAAGCAAGGGCTTCATCAATTTCTGCTCCAGATATAACAGAGTTAATCCTCTCAACAGCAGCAAAAGTTCCCCGAAGGTCTCCAAATGTGTTAACAAGACCTTGAACCTGACATGAACATTACATCAGAAAGCATATATGATAAGGTGCAAGCATAAGAATGCAAAGAGTGAAAAGGAACTCACAGCAAAGGTTAGAGTAAAAGTGTATCCAATGAAAGAAGCCACAGTCCCAACAGATAATTCTCCCTGCAATCAGCATATGAGAGAGAGAGAGAGAGATTGAGGAGAAAAATGTTAAGGGTTAAACATTTAGTATAAATTAAACTAACGCTTAAGATGGTTAAGAGAAAGGGTATTGAAGAGTGAAATGCTCACCGCCTTCACTTTGCTTCCTCCAAGGCAATATAATGCCAATAAAGAAACATAGACAGCAATCCTCGTCAAAGATTCATTTATGGATTTAAAAGTCCCGAGCTTTATACCACTTTTCTGATATGCTAGGACCTGCCAAAACCCTTGAAAAATATAAGTTACGCACACCCAAAAAAACTTTCAACAGTTTATGCATGAGAATAAAAGCTTTAGTAATCAACACAAGAGCCAATTTCGAATATTTTACCTGGCTACCAAACACTGACATTTGACGCTTCTCCCCACCAAAGGATCTTACCTGTGACAATAAAGTTATTATTTTAAGCAGCAAGCTCCCATAAAAGCTTTTTACAACACCTCAGTCTTAAGAGTAAAACAAAGATATCCGAAACATTGGGGTTGTCTGATTTTGGAGTTTAAGAAAATCAAATATACCAATGAGTAGGTAGGTGGATAAAGCATTTCAAGAACATACAGTTCGAATTGCAGAAAAGGTTTCTGTCACACAGTCAGACATAGAAGCTTGGGCCAATCCATGAGCTTTAAACACAGGTACAGTTGATCGCTTGTATATGGCTTCAAAGGATCAATGATCAGAAGCAGACAAAAGACACTAACAAACATAAGTAAGATATTTTCAAAGTGAGAGTAAATCAGTAAAATAAGAAGAATGTAATCATTAATAGATTTAGGTGGTGTCAAAGTAGACCAGGATTAAGGAGGAAAACTGTATAATGATAATTGTGAAACATGACAAACAGAGAACTGGTAAAGAAAAGAAATGCTAAATTTGCAGCTAGCATACAACATAAAACTCTTAAAAACCATGGCAGTTGGTCTATTATCTAAACCATTTACAAATAGAAAGTTTAGGTTATAGAAGCATGTAAACAACCATGAATATGATACCATAAGATTTCAAATAAGTATTGAAGCAAACAGATGAGCATAAAGACAATACCAACTGTAATACTAAACAAATAAATTGAAACAAGGAATTAACATGCAAATATACAAAATTTACAAAGAGAATGAATTTACCAACTGAAATGGATACAAAAAGCATCAACACGCCCAGAATTGGGGCAAGTTGGGGAGATAGAGTAAACAGTATGCATATTGTCCCAACAACCTACAACAAGATATAAAATACTTGAGATGAAATTACCAAGATGATTGTAAATGATGCTAGCTACTGAATCAGACATAAATATATCCTGAGGAACAACTCTTGTTAAAAATAAACATAGTATTTTAAAAGAACTAGACTCAACAAATAACTGCATCCAAAATGCAACCAGTTCTGCTAAAACTATTTCCAAATCCAGGAACCTTAAGCTATACTACAAATAAAAGAAGAACCATCTCCACTACGGTCAAAGATTACTCAAACTAAATGCTCAATTTTAGGTAAATCTAGCTCACTTTTGCTTTAGAATAGAGTGGCTTGCCTCAGAAAGTGCTCTAAATCCGCGATCCCTTGAAATGTTCTCACTTACAACATTTTTTAAAGAACCCAAATCAGATGTCAACAGTCCACTGAGCTCACCAACCTGTAAGAAGCAAAAGACTAGACTTTGACAAACAGCAACTAACAAAAAATAAAAAAATAAACTTCTTTTACTGTTCACAAACCTTGTATCGATCAAAAAAATCCGCCTGCATAGACAAAGAAAATATACAATTAGACAAAGTAATGCTAAATTTAAATGTCAAAACTCAAAACTATCGAAAAAACTTTAATTGTTACCTTTTGAATCAAAACTCTTCTAAAAATCTGAGCTCGAAGTGTCGCCATAACTTTCTCCCATGTAGTATTCATATTTACAACAAAAATAACTGTGAAAATCGGCTCTAATGAGTATAAAAGCCCTTGTACGCTTAGCAGCTTCCACAACGGCTCGGGTCTGGCGCCTATAAGCACTTCGAAGAACCGTCCTACACATTTCCTTAATCTTAATTAATTAGCATAAGCATCTTTTAATCTTGAAGTTATCAATTTATCATCAACAAAGATAAGAGTATTTCTTACCAGAAAATATCGGCATTGAGAGTGTACAAGTGGTGCAGCCGATGAGAGCCAACACCGAGAGGCCGATTCTGAGCTTGTGCCGTACCAAAAGACTCCATAGTAGCCTCCGAGTAATCAAGTCCGGCGGCTCAGCTTTCTGAGTATCGTGCTCCGAGTCGTCGACTCTCGGGTCGGGTTCGCTCACAATCGGAGGTCCGGTCACGTAAGCGCGAGATGCCGAAGCCGAGATGTAGAATCCTCTGGATTTAGTCGTTGCAGGGGGTGAAATTGGCGGGAAAGTACATGATTGGCGGAGAGGGGAATTTCTAGAGAGATTGAACTTGAGCTTACGCGCGTGGCGTAAGCTAGTGGAGAAGCGCGTATGGTTCGGTTGATGAAGGAGAGGCGCGGTTAAAGAGGCGGAGGCAGTGGCCATGGACATGAATAGAAAGGAAACAGAAAAAAGAAAGGGAGTGAGAATAAAAAACCGATTTTTTTGAGAATTTTGTCCAAATTCTTGGGTTTAAATCGTGTAGCTTAACGGTTCAATTCACGTCTTTTTTTGATACCGCGGTTCAATTCACGTTGAAGCAATTACTTTGAATAAAAAACTCAAAACGGTGGCGTATTGAGGAGTCAATGAGAGAGGGGCATCGGCGTCGTTATAGAAGAAATCGGATGTCATTTTGGTAAAATTACACGACATCGGATATCCACGTGTCCTAAGATGGATCGCTACTGAGATCAGCTCTTCACGAGATTCTGGTCTCTGCCCAGTGCCCACATCACGGTCACGATTCTCCATAAAGAAAAAAAAAACCATAAACTAAACTCGATGCGATGATTCTCTTTACTTCATTTTAGTTTTAATAATTTTAACTGACTCACCTTTCTCTTTCTTCTTCAACTGAGTTCTTCGTACCAGCTCAACTCGGCTTCTTCAAATCCAACCCTTTTCTCCTCCTGATTCTATGGGACGGAATCCACCACGTCATCTCTGCAACCTCAATCAGGAATCGTCTTTCCTGTAGAAAAATTACCAGGAATCCTTTTTTTTCTCGGTTGACTTTCTTTTTTATCTTTCTTTTGGTCGCCATGAATCGAATGGCTCTCAACCGTTTGATTCTGCTATTTTTTGCACTTTCCTTCCTCGTAGCTTCACTTGACGCCAGTGAAGGTGAAGCTGATCCGATTTACAAGTAAGCTCACTCGATTCCCTTCTCTCGATTCACTGTATTTTGCTTTCGTTTAATTCTATTCCCATGAAAATTCTCAGCTTAATAGAAAGAGATTAGTTCGTTAATTCAGTTTTTTAAGATTTTGTACTGTTTGATAGAAAAGGCAACTCTTTTTTCTTTTATTTACTTGTCTTTGAAGGAAATTATGGATGGAAATTTGTTGGTGGTTTGATATATTTAGATGCAAAATCTATGCTTGCGGCTGTTTACATTTAATTTACATTGATTGAATTTTGTAGGCAATGACACTTAAAAGAATAACAACAAAAGAATGATATATTTGCGTTTTATTGGTGGTTGAAATTTGCTATATTTAGATTATTTCTTTTTTTGCTTATTTTGAAGACCTTACCTTTTCCCGGCAATTTAACTTGATTCTGATTCTCTAAGGTTGTTATGGACTGGTTGATATTGAGTGGTTTGTTCATTTATTAGGGATTGTTTGGCGGAATGTGAGAAAAGTGGGTGCGTGGGGAAAAGGTGCTTTCAACACTGTAAATTCTCTTCTGATGGGAAACCAATTGATGGGCCATGGTATTTCCAGGAGCCCCTTTACCAGAAATGGAAGCAGTGGGACTGTCAATCCGATTGTCGATACCACTGCATGCTTGCTAGGGAGGAGCAAAGAGAGAAACTTGGTGATAAACCAGTCAAGTATCATGGAAAATGGCCTTTTCGACGTGTCTATGGAATCCAGGTTCTTACTTTATCACCTTTTTTTTTTGGCCAAGCTTACTTTACTTTATCACCTTGGTCCTTGGTCTTTTAATAATATGTCATTTTTACATTGCTGTTCTTGTTAGAGATATTGTATTCACATTTTCAGGAACCTGTTGCTGTTGCTTTCTCTGCATTAAGTCTTGCAATGCAGTTTCATGGTTGGATCTCCTTTTTTATCCTTCTAAATTATAAGTTGCCTTTGAGGTCTGATAAACGGACTTATTATGAATATACTGGCTTGTGGCACATCTACGGTATCCTGGCAATGAACTTCTGGCTCTGGAGTGCTGTTTTTCATAGTCGGTAAGCACTTCACTGATGTTCTTTTAGCTACATAATTGGCAACGGGTCCCCAGTAGCTTTGGAAAGTCTTTTGAAATTGCGAACTGCAATCTATACCAAAAGGCTTGAAGTTTCATCTTGCAATCTTTAAAAGAGGGTTCAGTGTTCCTGATGTTACCACTTAAATTATTTTGACAACTCATAAATGCACCAAATCAATTACAAGAAAATTTCTTGCGTCGCAGCCTGGGTCAGGTCCTTAGTCTTGGAAGCCCCCTTTTAGATGTATTTGAAAAGTAATTTGAGAAAAAGGGTTTTGACCTTGTTTTCAGCATAGCATGTATAGCATACTCACTGACAACAATGAATTCCAATTTCCATACAGGAGATGATACAATTTTTTTTTTTCAAAAGACAGGTTAAATAATGAATATTTCTGTTATACTATTAAGTAGAGTTTGAGCCTTGAACTGAGTGTTCTTACAATTCTTGTATGATATTATTAGTGTTTCTGACTGTTTTGTTCTTATCTTGTGTGGAATTTCTTTAACTCGATTAACTTTAGGGACGTTGAGCTGACAGAGAAGCTAGATTATTCATCTGCTGTTGCATACATTGGGTTTGGTCTTATTCTAGCAATAATACGAGCTTTCGATGTGAGGGATGAAGCTTCAAGAGTCATGGTTGCTGCTCCACTGATTGCCTTTGTGACAACGCACATATTGTATTTGAACTTCTACAAACTTGATTTTGGTAATTATTCCTTCATTATCATCTATCTACAAACCAAGATGTTTTGTATACACTCGAGTTCTGCATACAGTTATGTTCTGCAATTTTTTCTACTTGGAGCACATTATATCTTTGTAGATTGTATATGCAGATTGTGGAAGCACTGATTCAGTTTGATAATTTATATCAAAGCACTCAATTGAAAATGCCTTGCATAACAGCTATTTCTGTAACACATGTACTTTCTTTCTATTATGTCTTCGTGAATCCCTTATGCTGAGTTGTTCTTTAATCATAAATATTCTTCCAGCCCGTTTTTTTTTTTTTGTTCGTGTCAGAACTCCTTTTATTTCTTTTTTCATCATAACTATATTCCTCTGTTTTCCCAGAGAACAGGAGTGGTGATTTTTAGCTAGGGTTTGGTTTATTTTGCATCCTTTCTGATTAGATGTTGTAATCTTTCCCATGCATTCACCAGTGAGATTTGTTTGCAGGACTAAATATGAAAGTTTGTATGGCCATGGGTGTAACTCAACTTCTTATTTGGGGAATTTGGGCTGGTGTCACTAGCCATCCATCTCGCTGGAAGGTTTGGCTGTTTGTTTTGGGAGGAAGCCTTGCTTTGCTATTGCAAATATATGACTTCCCACCTTATAGGGGGTTTGTTGATGCTCATGCTGTCTGGCATGCTGCTAGCATTCCTCTTACTTACCTTTCTTGGAGCTTTGTCAGAGATGATGCCGAGTTCAGGACCTCAGCCCTCCTTAAGAAAGTAAAGTGATACTACCTGAACGTTCCCATGCACTAACCAAATGGTCAAATCCACTGTGAAGTAACCAAACTCACACATGATCAGGTCAGCTGTGCATGAAACATCAACAGCTTCTCGTGTCTATGCGTTTTTCAAGAATGCTCATTATGGCCAGACTCTTTCGCCTTTTGTTTGCTGATGGTTGCAAAATTTCTTCGCAATGCAAGGATCTGCAGTGTAATTCAAATCAATTTTTTTTTTTTAGAAATCTCGTCTTTGTTTTTTTCGTGATGATCGGTATATTCACAAAGGCAAATCCAATTTGAATGTAAATCTGTGTTTATCTATTAGCTAAGCATGTTTTACTTGCATTGCTTGGTTAGTCATTAGTCAGTCAGTCCTTTGTAGAAGCAATGGCACATGATAGCATTCTTGTCATTTTATATTTAAATTTGTTTTATCTCAGTTTTTGCACTAAATCTTAAATATTGAAGTCTTCAACTCAATCTTTGTGTGATTTCTAAACATGCCGGAGATAAGGGCCTGAAGCAAGGAGAAGCCCATTTGATTTAGCTTAGACTTACTATATACTTGGGCTAAGCTTGAAACGGGCTAAGTTTAGTTAAATTGGAGAACTTCTGGATGCTTTGAATTTGGGCATGTGATGGGACTTGTGAGTCCATTTTTAGAATTTAAAACGTTCCCCCCTCGACGGCGCCCTCCTTATTTTGGCACAAAGCTTTGAGTCACTGTTTAAAACCGTGTTGTATATACCCAATTGCCAAATTGTTCACTTTTTTCCTTTTGTTCAACTGACACATTATTATTCTTTGATTTCCCTGACCCCACATTATCCACATTTGAGCTTTGCAAAACCCATTTTTCATCCAATTTTCAATAAACCCTTTTCTTGAAAAAGGAAGTTTCCAAATGTTGGGTAGTCTTTCTCAACTCAATGCCAATTGCCAAGTCCTAAGGTTGTGTTTGGGGCTCTTATCTAATCTCACCCACAAACACACTCTAACTATGTCATTGAATTGATTACGACAAGAAAATACCAATAAATCTTTCAAGACCGCATGTGTGTGCTTGCCTACTTTATTAATTAAATACTACTAATAATAAGGAAAAAAAATGATAGAGAAACAAATTAATATACATTACTGATTCTGATTCAACATTTACATCACGTTTCAGAATTCTCCTCAACTTGGAAAACATTTTCTAACTATATGGCAATTTTTTGCCCAATAATTAACTTTGACACTTTTGGATTTTCATGAACAATAATTTGACTCTGGAATCTCAATTCTCCCATCCGTACTTAGCCCCAAAAAGAAGTACGGACTACGGAGAAATGCCACACTCAGTTAAGCTTATCACTAAATCATATTCCTATGCAAAATGTTTTGAAGTTGAAACTAACTTTAGATTGAATAACTCCATAAGGGTACATAATCATCGGCGGCATCGTTTTCTTGTTCATCGGCGCCATTATACCCACAACGAGGAGGCGATAACAACATCCCTTCCGCCATGTTTGCGAAATATCTCTGTGTCCCAAATAAGGCTTCCTCGTCAAAATAGAACCCATTTTCAGACACTGTCATCTTCTCTGCCTCTGTGTTTTCAGCCCTTATCTTTGCATCATCGCCTGAGTATCCATCGGAATGCTCAGCCGGTCGAAATGCTTCCGCCGCCTCTGCTGCCGCCTTCTGAATGTCCTTTGGATCACTAGAAGCCGGTACTGGGAGTCTCCAAGCAGAGTCGGCGAAGTTCAAACAAGCTGACCTTCCTCTCAGAGCTATTGCAGCCACGTCGTGTGCACGCGCCGCCATTTCTTCTGTGGGAAATGTCCCCAGCCAAATCCTCGACTTCTTATTGGGCTCCCTCACTTCACAAACCCACTTACCGGAGTTCCTCCGGCGGACTCCACGGTACACAGGGTGCCGAGTCTCCCGGAATTTCTTCCTCCCGGCTCGCTTCTTTGGGTAACTCGAAGCTAACATCACATCTTCATCGGAAAAATTCGCCGGTCGACCATAACTCGCACTTCCACTGTCTGAAATCGGCGATGAAACCGACCCAGAATGATCCATCATCTCATAATCTTGAGCAAAAAAATCCATTAATAATTCCTTTAAAAGAACGAACTAATAAAACAGTGACAAAACACACTCGAAAGCTTCACTTAAGATCAATTAAAAACGTTTTTGACTTCGAAAGAGAATTTCCAGAGTGAAGTTTGACAGTGAAGTGAAGTTTCAGTTCCAGAGTAAAGCTAAACTTAAGCTTTTTCCACAAATTCTCGTGTGGGAAATATGATTTTGCTTTTGGAATTTGAAAGTACAAAAAAGAGTAAATGATTGAGTTGAGATTCTAAAATTGCTTTGGCTTGGCTTTGAAGTGTGAAATCGAGCTTATTTATATGAAGGTCTTGAAATGGATTATTCTATTGGTGGAAATTAAAAAAAGGAACGCATACACGGAAAGTCGAAGAGGATCCAGGCTGTGGCCTGTGGGGCAGGGGAGGGTGGGGAGCCACGCTTTGGACAGAGGAAGGATTCTAAAAAGAAAAAAGAGTTAGGACTAGGTTTCGAAGCCAGCTGTTCGGTTTTTCAGACAAGTTGTGGATCAACCACGGGAAGACACGTGGGATATTTGACATTTTGACTAGAAGAGGTTTTCAGGATTTTTTTCCTTTTTTATTGTTTTATCTTTTTATATGGAAGTTAAGAGAGAATGTATCTGTAGCTGTCGGAGTCAAAAGGGTCAGCTTTCAGTATTTATCTGCTGGATTTCGAGGAGACAATTTTAGTCGCCACGATTTTTTATCCTTCTTCTCCTTCAGCGCTGCGACTTCCCTTTGGACCCTGTAAAACGTTGATCTTTTCTGTGTACAACTATCTGTTTTATTTTCTTAAATAATAATAATAGTAGTGATAAGTAAAAATGAAAATCTTCTTTTAATACCTTTTTTTTATTGATTTTAGTTTGCATATCTTGTGAAAATAAGTACTATTAATCAAATCATATTAGCTGATCAATTTGGAATTGAATTGCTTAGAATTTTAAATACTTAAAAAGTTCTCTCAACATATATTTTCTTTATTTATAAATTAGAATATGATAATTTTGGTGTAAGAAAATAGAATATAATAATTTATTTAAGAGACATCGAGTTGTTACTACTTAACATATCACATATTGACATCCTGTGAAAATAATTATAGTAGTGTGTATAAATACTGCTTTCATCTTATATCTTGTTTTATGGTAGTGTAATTATTCAATAACTATGATATCTTCCTTAGGTTAAATCTCAATTTCATAAATTATTTCTCCTTTTTATTTAGGTTTTGCATTTTGACATTAATGCAAAACCAAAATTTATTGTCTTTTTTTCTTTTAATAGATTCATTCAATCAAAGAGTCCGGATTACAAACACCGGGGCTAAAAGCCCTCGTACCGCACATATATTCGCATAACATTCATTCCTTCATTCATTTTGATTGATCTGTAAAAGCAATTAAACACAAATTAACAAAGCAACATAAAACTCACGCGCATTGAATACAGTGGGAATACTTGAACCCGATACCTCACGATCCAATGCACCTTACCATTAAACCAAATGCTCAGGTGTCGAAATTATTATCTAAACTTTATGAAAGTTAATTGGTAAATATTACGTACCAAACAAATTAATTGATTTTTTTAGAAGAATTATTATGTCAAAAAAGTGTATGTATTCTAATTAAATAGCTTTGAAATGAATTAATATACTTTTGTCAATGAGAAAAGAATAAATTACACCTATGCATGTGCTTAATGGTGTACCGGGTACGTACATGGTCTTCGAGCCTTGTAAGATTAATTAACTTTCCCAACATTTTAGCAATTTTTTAATAAAATTTGATTTGTTCACAAGTCACATAATTAGATCATAACTTGAAATGCAGACTATGTCAATTAAGATTTAAGTTTTTATAAGTATTAAGAATGTCAAAACCTATTCAATTAACACAATACTAGCTTTAGTATTTAAAATTGACCTTGTGAAGATCTCTTTAATTTCCTAAAAAAAAAAAGACCTTGACCGCATTTTAATTAATGTATTAGTATTAATGTATCATCACCAATGACAACAACATTTCTTATCCGTAAAGCACTTGCTAACTTAATCTTAAATTTGTTGGATACCCAGGTATTTTAGATCAATGTTATTATTCCATTTATAAAATTTTACTACCGTTTGGTTTTATATACAATTACTTAAATTACAATCATATATATTATAGTACAACAAACTGATACTATGGGCCTTGTCTGGCCTAGAGCCATTTAAGCTATTTTAAATCTATTTTCATTCCATCATATATAGAAAAAAAAAACCCGATATAAACTAAATCAAACTTAGACATAAACCCTGAGGTTTAATCTAAATGATTTAATCAATTTTTGACAATTGGAAATTGTTACAAATTTGAGATTCAAAAACCCAAGAACGCATCTCTTAGAATTGAAAATAAGTGAATTAGTGATGTTATATTAATGGGCAATCAAAGATCATCGAGTAAAGGAAAAGATCGGCGATGAATATAGAGAATAAAGACAAATGGTATGGAGAGTTTCATGGAAACTCAAGGAAAGTATGGAGAACAGTTGGGAAACGATGAGGTGGCAAATTTTCTGCAGAAAGAAGCAAAGAGAACCTTTTCAGAGTGACGTCACACGATTTCCAACACACGGTTGACAGTTAAAAATCCTACCCAACTGCCATAATCCTGAGGAGACAAAAAACCAAAAGGGGGGGTGGGGGCGGTGCGGTGAGGTTTAGGATGAGGTTTTGATGAGGTTGTAGTTATTTGCCGCGTTACAGCGCGTGGACCACGTGGCCCAAACCCAAAATCCCAAACACCACCTTTCCCATCCCTGGAGGGGCCCCTTAATAGTAAGATTCTGGCCTTTTCTTCCAATTGGATTTCATTTCCCACCTAATAAGTAGACAAACATATCTTTAGAGAAATCAAATCATGGGAATTTGAGACGAAACTGAAGCGAAGATGGTCCACATCAAAACAAGACAAAAGAAGTCGTAAAATAGTAGCAGTACGAACTTAAAATGGAAAATTGATTTCCCAGCTAATGCCGTGTATGGGAGATAAGAGGAGACTTGTTCTAGATTTTCCTTAGGATTTTGGTTTGCTTATGAGTGTTAATTTCGTGGGTGCGTGGGCAGCCAAAAGGGAGGGCCTCCTCCAAAGTCACAAGAGCCATGTGGCTGGCTTTCTGCTGGAGACCACCTGAGGATTGGGTCAAATAGTAACACGAGCCCATAACTTGTGATTTTAATTTCATTAAAATCGAATTAAAATCGAGCAATCAATAATAATTATAGAAAGATGGAATGAATCTGGACAAGTGGACATGACATTTACCTTATGTGGAAGTTGACGTGGCCTTTATCCATCGGTGATTAGGTGTTGCCCCCCTTTCATTTTCTTTGATGGTGAAATACGAAAGCTCCTGGATGCTGATCTGGACTAATGGGATCTCATTTAATTTTTATGACTTGGTCAAGCTTTTTCTTTTCATTTTCTTATATATAAAAATCTTAAAGAGTTAAGACTATATTAATAATGGATAATATTTCACCTAAAGCTTTGGTTCAATGGTAGGTGCATGATTTGAGGTTCAAGTCTCGATTCTATATATAAATTGCATATGCATTTTTTTTTTCTCATCCAGTATCTAAAACTTTATATTTGATTTTGTATCATCTTATGTGTGGATTTTGTGTCTCTTTATAGGTTTTGTTGGGCTTTATCGAGCTCCATAAGCCTATTAGGCACTGGGTCAAGAGACCGGACACAAACTTTCTATTGCTATAAGAGATCCATTATGGCCCCTTGGTAATGGGTTTAGGTGTTTAACGGCAAATTTAGACTTCACGAACGTATTAGAATGATGATACATGTCTCAATATTATTTAATTAATAATTTAGTTAAAAATGATTTAATAGTACGTGTCCATCTCAAATTTACTTGTAGAACCTAAATTTTACATTTAAGGGGTACTCACGTATGTGAGTGTAGAATGAGTGTGTGCTAAAGGTAATTTTTTTTTCTCATAGATAAATAGAATATATATATATATATGTGTGTGTCGGACATTAATCTGAATCCAAAAATTTAAGTTTATGTATTTTTGGATCTTTCAGGTATATATGTTATTTTTACAGCACATCCCTTTATGATGTAAGATGTGACACTCACATGTGAACTCCAATAAACTTACTCGTTCACATGTGAGTACAGTTCTCCGCCGTGCGGCTAACCTGATATTTCTTGGATATCCAGTTAAGTGGCCCGTTCTTTGTGGGCTTTGTTCATACTTAACCACATCTTGCACCATTTGTGCACCCAATTATTGTTTTTTATCCAAAAATATCACTACATGTTTTTTAGTGCAGTCGCACCACCAAACTCCAATCGAACCTAACTCTGATACCATTTGTAAGAGAGAGAGAGACCCGGCCTCATCTTTGCGAAGCCCACCAATTTGGCCCATATATACTTGTCGGACACCAATCTAAACCCAAAAACTTAAGCCTATGTGTTCTTGGATCTTTCAGTATACATGCCACTTTTACAGCCCATCTCTTTGTGATGTGAGATGCCACACTGACATATGAACTCCAACATTTTTTAATTTTCTTTAAGAAGTCATATCTACCCTTGAAATTATTCTTTGGTAATAGTATTTAGTCTTTTGATGTTTTTAGATATTTTTCAATCGAATACTCAGAGACAAACTCAATAGCTGGCATTATATATTTATATTATAGGATGCATAATATATAGAGACTGATAAACTCAGTGGTTGGCACTTGGCATTACATGAGACAAACTCAATAGTTCACCCAGAGGGTAGGGGTTCGAATCTTTGCCCTCCCTTCCTCCTCCCCCTTTAATTGTAATGTTCCAATGTACCAAAATAGTATAGAATGCATTACTAGCAATGAAGCAAATACTTGAGTTCGGCTGGGCTGAGCCTGCAGGCCCAAAAAAGGTCATTGCCCATGGTTGGTTCAAAAGTGGATGGGCTTGGATGGGGTAACTTGGCCCATGGATGAGTTTATTATTTTTTCAATTTGCACCATTAGCAATATTTGACAACTCAATACGAAATTTAGCGGAAAAGTCAAGCCCACATAGTTTTGGGCAATGATTAAGTGAACCACCTGATAAGATTCTTTGAGCATGATGATTTGATTGAACAAATCTTCAAACTTCTAAGTGCTACCCCACTTGGCTTGACAAAAAAAATATTTGTCAGTACTACTTTAACCCAAAAAAATTATTATTTGGCCGAAAAAAAAAAATATTACTACTGTTTTATATTTAATTTAATTAATCAATTACTAATAATTGTAGTAATATAAAAATTCATTATAGTTTTGAGATTATTTAATTATTGCATAGATATATTGGGATAAATGGGTGGGCCGAAGTTAGATTTGAGTGATGAATTGAAGACCAAATGTGGTTCCTACATCTTTTCTATTTTCATCAAAACTTTTTATATATTTAATTTATAGCAATTTAAATGACTTTGAAACGCAACATCCATATCCTTTCAACTTTGATTAATGAAGACCTACTTTAAATTCCTTGAATTTTAATTTTTAAAATTGTGGAGAAGATGATAAATTCCTTAGAATGTAGGAAAATGGATTTCAATAAAATATTTTTCCTTTCCCTAACCTTACCTAAGGAGCACCTAAGTCATTAAGAACAAAATAACTCATTGGTCTACCCACAACTATATATAGGTGAGAAAGAACCTTTCAATCTTTAAGATATAAAATTGACTTGTTTGATGTAATTTGGGCTAATAATGCATGTTGATTTGCAATTTATGTTATTGAAAGAAAAGAAAGAGTGACATTTTGGTATGGTCACCCTTTATCAACAACTAATATGTACTTAGAGAAGCACACTTATTTATGTCCTAACTCCTTTTTCATAAATAGGCTTTGCTCATTTATTGGATCATAAATATGTACATACATAACATTGTGTGTATATATATACACTATACACACACAGTACACTCCATGAAAATGATCTTTCTAAGAAAATGCATAATAATGCAAACTTGCAAGTTGCATGTTATAATTAATGAAATTAGTTAATCTAATTATAATCTCAACAAGGCAATAATAAACTAATTATACTTAATAAACATGAGAAGATGCTTTAGCTTTGATGATGAGAATGAACCTGAACAAAAGTGGGGGAAGGTGATTGGTAGTTGGTAAGAGGTAGAGAGACCATGTTTCATTACCACTAGACAAATTAAATTATTTCCACTTTTAGTAAAAAAATAAAAGGGACAACCCCAATGATTCCATTCTCTAAAAGTTATCCAAGCAAAATTTTCCTAATATGTGCGTTATAATTTTCTATATATTAAATAATCTATATATAAATTAATAATCCTCTTGCTTTTCCTCCTTCAATTTTCTATTTGTAGGCCGGTTTTTGAATAGTAATCCACCCATTGAGTTAATTGAACCTATACCACAACTATAAATAATGTAAGCCCATTTGATTATTATTATATAGTACATATATAATCTTTATAAATTAATGTTTTATTTTTGGATTGTGAACCGACATTATTATTATAGTAATCTTCAATGATTACTGTTCTTGATCCACTTTTGGGATGATGCAAATTCAATATTTTTCTTCATAATAAAATAGAGACTATTTTCCAAAAAAAGAATGTATAAAGACAAAAATTATAACAATATGGTTAACATGAACATATTGATCAAGCATTACCAAAAGGGCTCCACCATTTTCTTTGATGAAAAGCGACAAATTGAAGATACATATCTAAAACAAATGGAGCAAAAGAAATAAAGAGGGATCGAATCTTGGATGATTCTGTAGTTTGACTTGAATTCTTGGCTTAGCTTTTCTTTTAAATATTTTGAACTTGATTAAACCTGAATACCTTTCTATTCTTAAACTATTCTCGTTTTCTCATTTGCTCGATAATTACATTCTTACAGTAGGGCCGACTTTGACTTGGTCAGTCTCACTAGTATGGTCCTCTGCAATTTTGAATATAATTCTTTAGTTATTACTATTATTATTGTAAATTTTCTCATATATATGACTACATGAGGATAAGTCGCCTAATTATAGCATCGAATCCTAAATGGAAGCCCTCCCAACGTCAATTTTGTTAATCCACAAGATTTTACTTCCATTTACAAAATTCGAACTTGAAGCCTTATTTAAGTATTGAACTTCTTCCACTAAACTCAACAAACATTATTATACCTGTAAGACTTGATGTTATTAGAACTTGGAAGAGTAATCTCATATTTACCCAAACAGAAGTTTGGCACCAAATATCCTATATAGTATCCGTTTGGCCTAACTTAAAACTCTTCTGAAAAAGTGTTTCTGGAAAAAAACTTCAATTTTGAGCTTCTGACTTTTAGTTCAAAAACAACTGAAAAACACTTCTGGATTTTCCGTTTGCCCTAGTTTTAACTTTTTTTTTCAGTAGATAAGCTGTTAAATAAGTTGGGTCAAACGGACTTGCATAACTAGCTACAACCACTAAAAGCCTACTACAATAAATATCTTAAATTTTGAGACTTACTTCCTTCCAATATATGGGTAAACTTATATCAAATAAAGTAAGATAATTTGATGATAAATTTTTTATGGATATAAAATGTGTATATCAAATGACCTTAATTAACGCCATCTTTTCTATAAATGGGTTCTTAATTTCTAATGCATTCTAATTTATTCCAATGAAAATTTTCTCATTGAAGACATTCTGATGAGTACAAACAAGAAATGTATATAGCTGCTAAACCCGAATTTGGATTCTAGTTTGTCCTCACAATAACTTTTTTAAGAATTTGTTATTAGAAAATTTAAAGATCTTTTAAAACCTTTCTTAACGAATAAGAGAATTAGCCCTTAACGTGTTCCCATATGTCTTTAACGAATTGACAACAAGAATATTTTGGTGAATGAATCTAGTATCCTAAATTCCATTTCAGAATGCCGACAATATTGCAAAATTTTCTTTTGGCCTTAATTTGTTTACTTTGAGAATTGCGACAGATACTCGTTTCACATACAATTATAATTACTACGTACTACCATATATAGAAGAGAGAAGATCAGAAGAGTTCCTATTGGATTTTTGGGACGAAAAAAGGAGGGTAATACAAAATTTGACAATTGGAGAGCAGACAATATCTGGCCTGCCAAAATTCCCATACCTTCAAAAATCTATGTTGACTTCTTGAAGAGATTTTTTTTCCCTTCAAAAACCATTTCTGAGAAGAAACCCCAAAGTTGTAAGAAACTCTGACCTTTTTGGTGGTCATTTTTGGGGCAAGTTGGCCAACAAGACCTGACCATTTTGAACTTTAATTTGGACTACCTCTTATTTTATATCACTACATATATTCGTCGACATTTCTACAAAACAATTATATATGTATATGGTTGATATGATTTTAGGGCCAGCACTGTTGAAATATGTAGAGACAAACAAAAAAGTTGAGATAAGCTGGAAACAGTGAATATATAAACAAGCAATGCAAAAAATAAAATTAAAAAGCTATAACAACATATATAGAATATATATTATATTATTATAATGGATAATTATTTGATACACCGGCGGTGTAAATTTTGGACTCCACAAGCGGGTTGTGTAGTTGACACATGTCCATTTTTCTAATTAATTAAGTTTTAAATATTTCAATCTAGTCCCTAGAGGACACATGTCACCTCTTCAGGACCCACTTGTGTAGTCTGCTAAACTCCACTGACAATGTATTGTATAATTTGCCTATTATTATAGAAAAAACATACAATACATTGTCGGTGAAATTTAGCAAATTACACATGCGGTGTTAAGAGTTGATATGTGTCTTTTAAGGAATAGTTTTTTGATATTAAATACAAAATTAACTAAAAAAAATTGGATATGTGTTAACACCTCACCTTACTCGTAGAGTATAAAATTTACAATGTCAATATATCCTATATGATTATCCTATACCTATCATAAACGATACTGTTTGTACAATGGTCATGTTTAGTCACTTTTCGACCTAAAATTTACCTGAGTTGCAAAAATGTGAATTTTTTTTATATCATTAATTAATGGGTGATTGCCCCACCCATTTAGTTTGTTTAATGTTACAGAATTGCTCTTGTTCCCACCATATCAGAAGTAAAAATTTTCAAATAAGAGTATGATTAAGATTTAAGATAATGGAGACCATTCTTCATTGGGAAACTTGCTGATTAAGTTAAATTCTATGTTTTCCTTTTGTGATTGATCAGATCATGAGAACTAATTAAGAATTTCTTCTATAATTATTACTTTTAATTAGTTATAATAATAACCACTTCTTAATTGCTGCTTCTTTTAAGAAAATGACTATATAAATGTGTGTTTTTGAATGAAAAGTGCAAACCGCGAAATATAAGAAGTTGATCATGACCCTTTTTTGTTCAGTCGAGGATGTTGAAGAACAAAATCGAAGCTTTTGAAAGTCAGTGTCTGATATTACCGGTCCGGGATCATATCATGTTGTCTTGTCGGTCGTTCTTAATTAATCCATACCTTAATTATGTCGATCAATCAACCTTTTATTCTTTTTATCACTTGAGCCTCTTTCTGCGACTAAGTTTATACCTTTCTTTGCTTCAATCTCCAATTTTTCAACTTTAGGAGGCAATTCTTGTTTGACCTACACACAAAAATTTCCTGCCGACTAATCACTCTTAAAAAAAATCGATTTCCTTTTAACAAGTCGTAGATAAAATCTTCTTCATAGTATAAGCTAATTAATGAAATAAACCGGCTGATCAGTAATAATTAAGAGAGAAAAGACATGAAATTACTAATATGCAACCTATATATGTCGATTTTTTTAGGAAATACAATAATTGAAAGTCTCATTTACAATCAGATCACCTCTCTAGCTATATGCTCGAACAATCCAATAAGAATTCACAAATACAAATTATATTTACTACCTTAATAAAGATAACAAACTCATAAAAAAAATCACAAATACAAATTATGTCTACTACTTTATAAAGGTAACAAATTCATCAAGCCCACGTAAAAGAGCACAAAGGCCACATAAAGTGGGACAAAATTCACATGCAATGTGATTTGAACCTAGTATCTCATGATTCAGGTACATGTACACCTATCAGTTGAGGTAACAACACGGATGAATGTTATGTATATAGGTAGGTTGATTTAGAAAGGGTAAATATGTTGATATTTACCAAATGTTATGAAAATATTTCATATATCTTTATGCATGAGGACTTGCCGGTTTGGGACCCAATAGGGATGAAGAGAATCTCTTGCGCATTCTCTATATATATTCAAACTGCAAAAAGACCCATGTGATCCAATGGAAGACAATACTTCCAAAAGCATAAAATTTTGATCTTTTTCAGGGGTTTTAACATTTTGGATTAATGAGATCATTTCTTTCCATGACTTTCGCCACTAAGTTTGCCTTTTATGTAGGTAGCTAGAATCATTATGATTGGTCATAGTACGACTCAAACAATATGAGCGAGTGTTTAGAGAGTAAAGATGATGAAATAATAGTTTGTACATATAAGTTATATTGTACTGTACACTGATAGTTTATGCATAAAATCATATATGGTCATGTATGTAGAAACTATTATCTCATCCTACTCATCATTCTTGCCCTAAACGTACACTCTGTATATGTTGCTCGCTTGCTCAATTCTGTGATTCTCATGCTCTTTACATACAACATGAAATATATACTTTTTATTTACAACCTCCAGCATTCGATAGTCACATTGAGTTCCGATTAAACCGTAATTAAGCCACGTCAGACTCCAATTTGGGGAAAAACTCTCATAGCGCTCATTTCTCAATTCGCAATACTCTGAACTTGAAACCTTGCTCAAGGGGCACTGAGCTCTATTATTTCACTTGATCCCAATAGGCGTTGGTTATGAAATATACAATATTACTTCTTCATCTTGTATATGGTATACATGTACATTATTATATATTAATTATGCACAAATATATATCATCCCATCACACCGATTGTCCTCACACTAAATACTCTCATAATGTAAGAGTGAGCACAAACAGATATATGCATATGTATGAGAGAGTTTAAAAGTAGAGATCGAGGAAAATATTCAAACTTTGAATTAATCAACTTATTATTGCAGTTTTCTTTCTCTGGTATTGTCATTCTCTACCAAAGAGAAGTAATTAAGCAAGAGGGATAATCCTCAAAAATCACATGTTGGCTAAGAAATTTGTACAAGTTGCCCTTCTCTACAAAAACCCTTGTCACATCATTAAAACTATATTGGCGAATGTTACCCTTATTAGAAATTAGTTAAGTCTAACAGAATTAATTTTTGTTTGTTTCTTTGTTTAGTTTATACTAAATTATAACAACACTTTTCCAACTGATCCATTAATAATGCTGCAATATGCTGATCAAGAAACCAAAAAAGGGAAAAAGATTAAATAAAATTCCCAAATGGATTTCTCCTGTAAAAATTTTCAAGGATTATAATGGCAAAATTCTGAAATCAATTTATACATACTTCCCCTCAACAGAAAAAGCTGCAAAACCCTGCTGCCTGCTTTCGTGGTCGGTTAATTTGGCTAGCTAGAGACACCATATATAACTGTTTGTAGAAAGGTAAATTTCATGGAGTAACTTAACTAGCTAGGCAGTGTTTGGTTATTTATCAGACAGGAGAATTTATATTTCATCATATCCCCAAAAGGAAAAATGCATAAGATTTTCTGAAAATGGTTGCTGAAAGAAATGTTACCTGTCAAGTCATATTGAGTCAAAATGAATGACTTTTAATTTAGCATAGAAATAGGCTTTTTATAGGCACTAGGAGAGGTGATTAAAGAAAGAAACCAGAGAGAAAAGTGAAAAAAAAAAAAAAACACTTGCAATAATTCTGAGGATGAGAAGCTCTCGTACGAGAAAAACATAAGCAAACCAAAAGACCCACAACCAAGCAGCTTAATTAACAACAAGAAGCTCACAGATTGATCAAAAGGCAGTAACTTTATAAATTATAATGGCGTTTTACAAGCTCTTCACTGCAAATTAATTCATGATTCCAAAGCAAAATCAAGCTCTTCACTGCAAATTAATTCATGATTCCAAAGCAAAATCATGCATAGGCTGCAAATTCTAACCCCTCCAAAATATCATTCAAAACAGAAGGGTAGGAAAAAAGAAGCAAGAAAAGGGAAAAAAAGACATTACCTTCATATATATATAGTTCATATAATCACCAATCGATGATCATCATTTCTACTTTTTCAATCACATGCTTCTACATTTCTTTGTATATTACGACTTATCATAGTGAAATATTTGATGGGCGGCCTCTTTTCTTTTTAAGTGTACGTCCATAAGCTTTCTACATCTGAATTCTCAGGCGAATCATCGGAGGGTGTTGAGTTTATCCTTGGAGGGCTTACGAGCATTCCTTCTGCCATGTCTGCCAGTAAATTCGGCAAGTTTAGAAGCGCTTCCTCGTCAATGAATTCCTGACCGGAACCCGAACCAGACTCCATGCAACTGCTTGATGACGTGGCAGCAGTAGCAGCACCCTCTTTTTCAGGCTTGTCCTTGTCCCCATCCTTTTTCGAGTCTTTTTTCGACGGCGCTGACTCGGGCTTTGGTAGCCTGGCGGCGGCAGCACTAGCAGCCGCCGCCCGAATATCGGTTGCGGAAGTGGAAGCCACTTTTGGATACGAAAGAATCATATCGGGAAAGTTAAGATCCGTGTCGGGACCTTTTAGGGCAATCGCTGCCACGTCATACGCGGTCGCTGCCATCTCAGGGGTTGGGTAAGTTCCAAGCCATATACGCGTCGTTTTACGCGGCTCCCGTATTTCCGATACCCATTTCCCGCTCCTGCTCCTTATCCCCCGATAACCCGGATGCCTCCCCGGCTGCACCGCCGCCATCGACGAAGAAGAAGATTTCCCAATCCCTAAAGTCCTCGGCGTTGGTGGCGGCGACGTCAGCACCCTAATGGGTTGTGGAGATTTTGGGGATTGCTCATCTCCTGACAGCAAACTCAATGCACCCGTCCTGCCACTGCCAGGAGACTGAACTGGCGAGGACCCGCCGCGAAATGAAGGCTGAGGCGACGGGTCCTGCGGCTGTTGCAGAAGAGAGAGTGAAGATGATTCAGGTTGAGGAATTTGGACAGTTGGGGTGGGTGGCTCTTTTGGGGTCACATTCGTTGAAGGATTGTTGGCCATATTAGTCTACATATAAAAAATATATATATATGTAATAATGGAAATCAGAATCATGTCATGTGTATTGCAGCAGCGAAAAAAAGGGTTAAAAAGCCTTTACAATCGATCGTCTGTTTTGCAGTTTGGGTTTTTGTTTATAAAGGAGAAATAAACCAACGGGAAAAAGCGTGGGCAACTCGCGGATTTTTTTATATACAAAGTTACAAACCCAATTTGCGAAACGTTTTTCTAGTTTTCGTTCCTATATTGACAGTAAGAACCCAAACAAACAAGTCATTAGTAGGAAGGGAAAATAGTACAAATTTTTAAGTGATGTGATAGTGACTAAAAAAGTGGCTACATAACATACACGTATTAGGCACACCAAAACTTTACACACCTTTTATTGATTAGCTGTAACTTACCTGTTTTGTTCCATGCCCATTCCCTTTTATGTCATAATAAAAATCTAAATCTACTATTCCTATCCTAAATCTATATATACATCTCTTTCAATAAACTTTGCTTTCTTCAACCCAATTCGTTTGGTGATAAACTGATAACTTCATTTTAGGTCATGCTTACTTACCACTATTGCCCTTTTCTCTTACATAAACATTTCTTTTTGTTTATTTTTAAAGGTTGAGTTGTGGTTTTCAATACAATAACCTATCATATGATAAAAAATAGTACCTGGTCGTATATACTATACATATAGTATACTATTCCTCATGATATTACCAATCATTATACTACTTTTTCTTTTGTCTATATCAATAGTGCTTTTCGTCTCATTTTATCTCTACTCAATACCTTTCCCATACTATATTTGGAAAGGCCATTTGCCCTTTGATTGTTTGTTAATTAAGTATAATACTGAGAAATGATCACACAAGCCACGGATTTGATTAAAGGTTCTTCTATCAGACATAAAACAGGTAGAGAAATGATCAGGTTTCGAGTTTTCCCCTCAATTTAGATATTTAGAGGTTAGAATTCATCTGAAAGAGATTTTCAGCTTCAAATCTCTCCGCTCTTTAAGTTAGGTATATACGTTTTCGGGTCACGAATTCATCATTTTGTATTAGAATTAATTAAGAAATGATCAACTATATTGGTAGTGATCATTAGTATAAATACAAAAATAAGGAGCAAATTTGAGTAATCATAGTCAAGAAGTGGTCATAACATGTGCGGCTCTTTGAGAAATGAACTTCATTTTGGCATATGACATCATTGCTTGATGACTAAACTAAGATCTTGATTCCCATATATCCTTTTCATGATTATATGCATAAATTATGTGGTTAATTAGCAACAACTAAAACTTTGAACTATTATAAGTTTAATATGTATTTTTGAGTATTACTATATTCTATCGCTATCAAAAATACCGGACGAGGATCACTCACTCTCTTTTCATCACAAGGGTGGACGAGCCTGGTCCCTAGCTAGATGAATCAATTTGAGACTTATTTTATTCTTTTTCATCTCTTCCATGTTCACTGCTGCGACAAAATCATATCATTTCTTGTGATGAAATTAAATTTTCTTTTTATTTTTTTATTTTTTGGTGAGAGAAATTTAAAATTTTGAACTACTTCTTTGACTCTACGTATGGTTTTTCCCCTCCTTTTTCTATAACCTTGTAGTTTTTTTTTTTTTTCATTTCAAGGTTTGCCTGGTCCCCTACCCTTATCTCAATTTTCCCTTCCAAAAATGGTAGAATAAAGAAAAAAACATTTAATCATCAACATTTCTAATTATAAGATGTATAGAGATAGAAAAATAGCCCATATCCCACGAAAAACTGCAGCTATCAATAAATCTAAGTGCAATAATAGCCTTAGGTTAAAACTCTGCATTCTCGACAGAACAATTATATCGATATAAGATTGGCCCATATTAATATTAAAATTATATAATAATCAAAAGTTGGCCCATCAATAGTTAATAACCAGTTCATTGCTTCTTCCATTCTTTCTCCTAAAAAAAAAAAAAAAAAAATCAAAGGTCCCATATCCAAACCCCATTGGCCATTGGTAATGGCATGATGATCACTAGGTTTTTTAATTATGTATATAATTTCTTCCACTTGTGCCTGTAAGGCTCTGACCCTATATATCATTGATTATTTCATTATTGTTCATTCTTCCAAACTATTCTAGCCTGATCTTTATTATAAATCTTCTTTTTACTTCCCAAGGAGAGCGAAAAAAGATGAAAATTCACAGACATATATTTTCAAGTTCAACAGTTCAACAGCTACTTTTGCTGTTTTTAAGATTATAGTACTATCTATAGGGAAAGTGATAAGCATGTGGGAAGGCATGGCATCGACCCAGAAACTAGTTGGTTCCGATTGGGCAGGAGGGTAAAGTGAACCTGTGTATATTGAAATTGTGTTGGTTGTAAATTAATCGTCTACACAATGTTTTTATTATTTGTGGGGACAAAGTGTCACCTTTTTCTCCATTCTTATATATATGACAGCATTTTTACAGAATCTTCGAAATAGACTTGTATCATCAGGACCATCAGGGACCTTTTTTCCTTCTATATATGAGTCTGATACAATTGGGACCAAACATATGATATGACATTGCCATATTATGGTGACTTGATTTTCACGTCTTGATCTGGTGGCTGAGAGGTTGAAAAAGTCATATAAAGGCATGGGTTCGAACCCTATTATCTTACTCGCCCCCTCCCTGTAAAAAAAGGGAATTAAAATGAAAATCAAATTGACATGTTGGAAATCATGTATATTGTTTAGAAGGTTATTATGTTAAGAATTACATCCTGATAATTTTTTTTTGGATAATTAGCAATTTATTTATCCTGAAAAAGCACCAAGTGCTATGTAATGTACCAATTTTGTTCAAGAGAACAAAATGACAATATTACAAAGAAAACAACAAATTGAGAAAACTTAACTACTCAGACCAGGGATAACAAGGTTTCAACTAGAACACAAACGTCTATTAACAAAATCAGGATTAACTCTGCTTAAAAACCATGAAGCTTGAATTTAATTACTCGAACTCTTCTTTGTTGAAAAAGAAAAGAGAATCAAACTAAAACATATTTTTTTCCTTTATCAGAGTGTTACTATATATAAGTTGTATGTATTCTTTGAATTTCCAAATGAAGAAAAACTGGTTTCTATAGTTTGGGGAAATTCAGATTATATGCTATATGGCGAAAATTGTAGAAGAAGTAAACTGGCCCTAACAAGATCCACATAAAATGCAAAAAGGGACATGGCCTAGCATTCAAAGTTGAAACATCAAACTAAAATTGTCAAAATCATAGATTGGTCCCCCACAATTTTTACATTTACAACAATTATTAGTATCACAAAGTACGTACTACCACTATTATACAGCCACAATAATAGAAAAAAATTTGAAAGGCCACACCATTTGAGCTGAGTTAGAGTGAAAGGAATTTCTTAAATAAAATTTCGGGGATTTGAGTCTTGTAACAGATATTGGATCGCATCTACAATCTCTTTGACTCCGAAATAATTGATATGATTACCGAATAATAGGAGTTTGAGTAAAATAAAAGGCTATAATTAAATCTTAAAATAGGAAAAATTATCTGATATACGACCAATTGCACCCCTAAACTTCAAAATTTGGCCAAATCACCCCTTATTTGGATGGCACGCTAACTGAACCATTAGGATATGCCACGTCAACATACCACATGGACTGAAATATCATGTCATAAGAAATTTTAATTTTTTTTTTAAAAAAACTAATCAAAATTAGGGTTTGTTTTTTAAAATTTTTGGTAAGATTTTTATCATGTGTTACTGTTCACAAGCCACGGGCCCACACCACGTGGCACGATAGCGTGGATATTTATGATGGCCCTGTTAAAGTGGCGCTAAAAAAAGTCATCTGGCCAAATTTGGAAGTATAGGGGTGCAATTGGTTAAAATTAAAGTTTAGGAACTTATTTAGTTGTTAATGTTAAGTTCATGGGCTAAAAAGTACATTAAGCCATATTGTAATATATGGAGAAGAAATAAGTTTTCTTTATTTTTTCTTCCTCTTCCTTGTCAATTCTTTGTAATACAATGCCACATACATGACTAGTCTGAAGGTCTCATATACATGTACAAATCATGGTAGATGTAGTTTTAAATTCTTAGTTAATTAATACACTTGTGTGAATACTTATCACACATAACAAAATAATACTTATCACATAAAAAATCTTACTGCATTGCATTCGAGGTGTATTTGGTAGGTAGATGGTTTATTTATGGTAGTTTCTTAGTTTGAGTTGATTTCTCATTTAGATGTTTGGACATAAAGAGATTTATTACGATTGTAATGAGATTTCATATGTACTACTCACTTAAAAAATCTTACTCCAATTTTTAATTTATTTTGAAATGAAATTGATTTGATAACACATAAATACTTGTCACTACTTGGACTAATTAATTTGTGTGGTAAATTTTATGTCCAACCTTATCATCCAAGACTGATTTTTTTCTTTCTATTCCTCATTTTTTCCCTCGAAAAAAATCTCCCAAAAGGGAAAAATTAAAAAATAAAAACAAAACAAAAAATATGTAGCCGTTAAAGGTAGTTAATCAAATGGTCTTGTTTCTTATCCAAACCTGGAACACAAAAACTGACTACCTAGTTTTTGAGCTTTTTAACTCACAAATCGCCATTGCTGCTTACGTTCATGTTAGCCATTTTTCCAATCCATGGACACTCTTCTCAAATCAAGCTTCCCAATCTTCTCTGCAAACCCAAAATTCCTTACAACAAGACCTGTTAAACTTAAACCCTTTAATGTCTCCATCAAACCTCCACCGCCGGACTTTGATTTCAGGGAAGACATTTTAGAAGAATCAACCACCAGAATCGTAAAAACTCACCCTCAATTGGCAGACTTGGCGGAGAATGGGACGTTGGTTTTGGTTGAGAAGCGGCGGTTCGGTCCGGTCCCTGCTTGGAGGACCGAGTTTGTGGAACCAGAGGCGATATGGTTGGTGGGCACCACTCATATTTCGCGGGAATCAGCTGCTGACGTGGACCGTGTTCTGAGGGCAGTCAGGCCTGATAATGTGGTGGTCGAGCTCTGCAGAAGCAGGCAAGTTTTGGATTATTATTCTTACCCTAATAATAGAGTTTTGTTTGAATCTGATTTTTGTTATATCTGTGAAGAGTTCCTTTTAGAAAGAATGTAGAAAGATTGAAAGCAACAGGAATTGATTGAAACACTCTCTGTTTATGGATTTACTGATTCATTATTAATATGCAGGTGATAGGATAAACCAGACTGAATCTTTCCTAAATTTATCAAACATTTTTTTTTGGCAATTTATCAAACATTTGGTAGGGTTTTCTTCAAATTGAAAATTGGAAAGACCCATACTGGATTTTTATGAATTAATGAGTCTGCCAGCCACTGCCGGATATGGATAAGTGAAAAAAATGGAAATTTTAGTAGGTTGTCAGCAAATCTTCATTCCACATCTTAACTTAAATTATTGCAGAGCTCATTTTCAGAGCTGGGATAATGTACACATCTAATGATGTTGACAATGGGGGGCAGCAATTAAGATCAAATATGTTTTCTTTGAGTGGGACTGGGTTTTTTGGTGCTGTTGGTCGTAGCATAAACTTGGGTAAGCATTCTGCATTTATGTTTTGATGCACAAATCTTTTATTTTGTGTGTGTGCTAGTGAAAGGGCTTGCTCTTTACTTGTTTTTCATGTTAATGACAGGGGGTCAAACTGCTCTAGCTTTGCGTCTACTTTTGGCACTTTTTTCTTCAAAAATATCCTCTGATGTTAACCGTCCTTTCGGAGATGAGGTTGTCGAAATCCACATAAATTAATCATCAGATTTGCCTCTTGTTTCCAGAAAAAACTTAGGAATGTGCACCTGAATTTTGAAAATTTTGGTTGATTTGCAGTTCCGTGCTGCTCGAAAAGTGTCGGAGGAAATTGGTGCTCAAATAGTATTGGGGGATCGTCCAATTGAAATAACTGTATGCATATTAGTTTACAGTTCCAACATATATATAATGCACAGATGCAGAAATTATTTTTCATAAGCTTTATTTGGAAAAACTTGACCTGTATGGCTAGTGTAGCACTTGTCCTTATGACTGATAAGGCTAGGTTGTTTTCTTTTGTGATTCCTGATTTGCATTTGCAGCTTGAAAGGGCTTGGAATTCTTTGAATTGGAGTGAGAAATACAGTCTTGTGCTGTCAGTCATCCGTGGGATAACATCTCCATCTTCTGATATATCTTCGAATGATCTCAAGGTTTTTCCTTTAACAATTAATGTTTTCACATTGATATATGTCCCTTGTTTCATTATTTAATTTGGATAGATTGTTGTGCTAATTCAAGGTTAAATGCTTAATTTATAGAAGGCCTTGGCGTATTTTGTCTAGAAAGGGGAAAGAATGAAAGATCCCTACTATCTGCAACTCTATATCAATATGAAATGAATAATATTAATATATGTGATTAATATTGTCATGAGCATTCATGTGATTTAGTCTTTGGGTTTAACATATTAGTGCTGATTAGGTTGTTAAGGCGTATACATTTTTTGTCATCCATATACAGTTTCAGAACAGCATTGTCATTGGTGTATTTACATTGTAATGGGAATTGTGAGCTATATTGGTTGGAATTATACTAGCTGCTGAAGATGATTGGTTTTGATTAGATATCAGTGTTTAAGAACAAAGTTGAAGCTTTTATGTTGTATCAATGTATTGAAAGAACTGTTTGATTTAGACTCTGAAGTGCTCTGACTTCTGAGCATATTTTTCCAGGCAACAACTACAAAACTTATTACCTAGATGGATAAATTTTACATGATTAGAGCTGATGAGTAACAAAGTCATCGAAAAACTATATGTTGACTGAAATCAACAATTTATGTCATAGTTATACAAATGAGAACAAAATGGCCTATGGTTATAGATCATGGCTGCATGAGTCATTCATAGTAAAAGCATGATGATACTATATTCCAGCAGGAAGAGCAATTATAGCAGACCACAGAGATAAGAGAATGCAAAAGACAATATATCTGCGAACCTTCTATTATATGATTACGAATAATCTTAATCTCTTACCACCATATTCCATTGCAGGAACAGAACAATGAAAATGACACCTTTCAGCTTTACAAGCAGTTAAGCCTCTCATATCCGTCACTCCTGCAGCCTCTTATACATGAGCGTGACACTGTAAGTATACCATTTTTATACATGTAGAACAATTGCAACCTGAAATGTCCATGAATGAACAAGTATAAAATGGATAACATGAATGGACATACGCATTTGCAGTATCTTGCGTGGTCTCTAAAACGGAGCAAAGCTGTGAATAACTGTAAGACAGTGGTGGGAGTGATCGGAAAGGGGCACATGAACGGTGTAATATATGCATTAGTATCAGATCAAGGGAACTTGAGGTTTCGAGACCTTGCAGGAAAACCTTCATCTGCAGCCGAGTCTAATAGTTGGGTTGAAGATCTTCTGAAGGGCTTGGTGAGAGACACATTGATAGGCATCCTTTTGTGGGCGTTGTATGAACAATTCAAATCTGCATTATAACATCCAGAGTTTTTCTCTGATCAGATTAAATATTATACCAAAGTTACAGAAGAAATAGAAGGAGAAATTATTCATTCCTTTTTGTTACTAATTACCTTTTCTTTTGCACATGAAGTACTATGAAAAATCTTACAATTATAGTTAGTTTTTAATTATTTGAGTGAACAATTATAATTAGTTCTATAGTAAGGGGAAAATTACGATTGTATTGCATCAATGCTTTTTCCTTTACAATTTACTCAATTTTTATCATTAATAAGTTTTTTATTAACAATTGAGCTAACGTTGGGTATCCGTACCTGAACCATGAAGTCTCGGGTCATGTAACCTACATGTGAGTTTTGTCTCACTTAAAAAAGTAGTAAACCTAGCCCTTGTTTGGTGCACCGTTTGGTCCATTTGGGTCTCACAAACAAGCCGAACGGTCTTATCAGAGTCTTAAGTGTTATCCAAACATATATTTTTCCACCATTCTTCTCTATTCAGTAACCAATCTTACTCGTATAGTAACTTATATCACAAATTTCACTCCCATCAAACCAATCTCACCGGTCTACTAAACAGTCCTCTAGTTTGTATTAGTGATTTCTTTTTGAAGAAAATGTAATTTTCATTTATAAAAATGAAATTACAATGGATTAAACATGAATTTGCCCATCGTCTTGATCATGATATCATGATCTGAATCCTCTGAATGAGTTTGAGTTGTATTAGTGATTTCTCATTGGAATATTTGAGCATATATAGAGAAATCTAATTGTAATGGGACCTTTTGATTATTGTATTTCCTCAAAAAAGAAAAAAAAAGGTTCTTTATTATTGCATTGGTTCTATCATAACAAAACTAGTAGTACTATATTTATGAAATTAACATATAAAAACAAAGTATCATAAATAACTGCAGTAAAGAAGAAGTTAATGAAGAGAAACATCAGTTACTTATCTATATATAAGATAAACAGCTATTGGTGAGTTGACAAAAACAAAGCAGTGGATGGTATTTGGTAATGAGTAAACCATTGAAACTTTGAAGGCATGTAATTAATTTCACAGGTTTAGTCATAAATTAAGGTTCCATTTGAAGTCCTTATTGGGTTAATAGTTTAATTTGTCAAGTAAAAAGAAAATAAAGATGAAAAGATTCCCAGGAAAATTTAAATGAAAGGTCAAAAAGGCAAAACCCCTTTAAGTCTCAGCAGTTACATTTTTATGTGGTTAACTAAAATTGGGCAAAATGAAGCACAATTTGAATTTGAAGTAGTACCTGGCAATTATGGAAGAAGGTCCAAATTTGTATTGTAAAACCAGGTGGGAAATGGTATTATTACAAAAAACAGTGGGCAGGGAACATGGTTTTTTCATTTTTGGTTATGTCTTTTTGTTCTTAATTAAGTAGTGTTGTTTTGTGCTTAATTTGGAAAATGTCTAAATGGTAATTAATATGGTAATAGGCTGGAAAGGAATACATGCAAAAAAGCAAATTTGCCTTCCATTTTGAAGTAGGTACCAAAATTTTATTTTACTTTAATTTTTGTGATGATAAGTATGACATTAATCCCACATTTATTATCAGTTCTTTTTTAACTTTATGGGAAGGGATGAGGTCCAGAAAAAAGCCCTCCTGGTTTGGCCCAACAACTGGACCTTGCTGAGGTCATGCTGCCTCTTCATAGCGGTTGCATGGCATTTCTGTGACACTTTTGGTCACAACTTTGGACACAAATTTTCTCCATTATATATATATATATATATATATATTTATTTGAGAAAACCATTTTATAGGTTGAATCATGAAACTATACTTCTTGTGTGCCTTTTATTTTTAAAATTAACTACACTGAAAATGAATTTCAGTAATTTATCTGAGATCATTCAAAAGTATACCAAGCAAATTACATAAAAAAATTAGTTTCTTGTTATAATGTGAAAGGGTAAAAACATTATATTCAAAATAAAAACAATTGATTAAAAGTTGTATACTATTAGCTATTTGATTAATCTTTCGAAGATGATAAATTTAAACATGTCAAACAATCACATAAATGTAAAATTAAATGGGGAATGATACGTGTTGTATGTATTATAGATAAGATATGACCGTTTATATCGTTAAACACAGTTATTCAGACCATTAGGTCGTTATTTCCGTTATTTGTGTCGTTTTCTACATTTGGTATAGATTTTATATGATAGTATCAAATTAAATACTTCAATCATATAAGATTTAATGAGTTATCCTCTATGATTCTTTCTACTTGACACCAGCTAGTTGTTGATTTCTTCTGCAGTATAGTGCCCTTGCTTAAGAACCCTAGTATGCACTAACAGTCATTGCTTTTCGAATTAAGTAAGCTTATTACCAACAAGTAGGTTAGGACAGTATTTAAAATATGTCTTATATTAACTTCAAATTTATTTATAGAAATAAGATTAAAAAAAAACTCTCATCCAGCAGTAAACTTCTTCAGCATTTTGATAGTGTATATATATATATATAATGTTATTCATTAAATATAAAATTGCTTCATAAAAATGGAAAATGGTGGATAAATTTTGCAATGGAATTGCACCAAAAATCTAGTTAACATTGTGATGATGAGGATAATATATAAAAGTGCTCTTCAATCAACCTATGAAGAAAAGTGTGAACGCAAAAGATTTGAGAAATCTTTTACACAAAAGAATTCCTAGTAAAAACATCTTATTTTTGGTAAATTGCATTTATTCTGGATTCTGGCTTTGGATTTTTAACATTAATTTAATTAATTAGTGTAAGATTAATATTGAAGGAAGGCCAGTTAATTCACTCATGTAGTTTTCATAATTTCAATTTTTTTTCTTGTATGTTACTATAATTTTTTTTTTATTATTATTTTTGTGAGTGTAAAACCCAACTCTTGCATTCTCATCACTCTCTCACTATAAAAACGAAGGTGCCTGCCATTTGTAGCTCAAACCTTGCATCCACGCAATGCATATTTTCCTGTGGGTGCTTCATTTCTCAGTATAAATACCTTGGCATATCTGTTGCTTCAATTCACAATGAGCTATAATATTCTAACCAAAATGGGTTCTCATGAGAAATCACAAGAGTCTTCCTCAAATAATCCCCCAAACCCTTCTGTTTTGATGAACATTTCAATCTTGGTCGTTGATGATGATGCCACTTCCCTCGCTATCGTCTCTGCTATGCTTAGAGAGTGGCGCTATGAAGGTATATATATATATATATACAAAGGAGATCTCTTCTATTTAGGGTTTTCTCTTTTGGCCAACTTTTTTTCTCTTTTGTTAATTAACAAGCTTTTCTCTCTTGTTTTTGATTCTAAATTATTCATGAACAAGATTTTACAAAGGCTTCGTTTGCATGTAAAGGCTACTTTCATTTCCCATATACGATAGATTGTTCATTGTTAGCTAGATTTTATAACCTTTTCTGTTTTCTTCTTTTTCTTGCTTTCCTCTTTGAAGGAGTGACTATTTTTACTTTTTTTTTTGACTAAACGGTTTCAAGTTTTTTCTTATCTTTCCCTTCTCAAAAGATGTCTTACTTTTTTCATCAAAAGTGTTCTCTTTCATGCCCTTTTCTCAATTCTTAAAAGTAGATCTTAGCAATTTATTTGCTACTATATTCCTAAGGGGGAATCGAAAGAAGTGAGCTAGCTAGTGTAATATTGCCAAGAGAATTCTTACATTTTCTATCGTTTTCAAAAAGAAGGAAAAAAATGAATTGAATTACTTGAATAATGTATATTATTATCATATGAGTATATTCTATGCTAAAACTTTTATCATTCTTTTAATTTTTATTACTTGTACAATCATAATTATATATATATATATATATATATA
>AWUE01015403.1:0-179495 GCA_001974825.2 Corchorus olitorius
ATATATTTTCTACATATGGATCATTTTTATACAACTCACGGTTGGGAAATTCTTCTTTTCTTTTATTTTTTTTAAGAAAAAGAATAACAAAATGGATAGGAGGAGAGGAAAGATAGTTAATTTCTCTTCACACATACACAAAAACAAAAAAGAAAAATGATGATTCTCATTTTATATATATTTGGGCTAAAGAAAACTTGCATGTGCGTTTACTCTATAATATTTGAGTTTTTTTTTCTTCTCTTATTCTTCTTCTTCTTTGGTCAATGCAAGTAAAATCTCTCCTTTTTTTTAATCTTTTTAATTTGGTACATTTTTCAGCCCTTTTTAATCTCTTTCTTTTGCCCACACAATCATAGAAGTTCAATATATTCTTTATTTTTTTTTATTTTAAAGATGGTATATATTATGCCTTATAGCATAACAAGTAATTTCGATTCTTTTTTCTAATAGGAGATTAGATTTCAAATTTGAATCTCAATTTCTTTTAAATAAAAATAAAATAAAATCCCCGTTGTGATGAAATTAAAAGAAGCATGATTACTGCACTCTACATATGAAGAAAATAGTATATGTGTTCATAGTTTTCTGTGTAGGGTGCAATTATTTATTTGCATTTTGTATGTTTTTACATAGGATGTATCTATAGATGTATACATGCAATCAATCAGAGTTTTTTTTTTCCTTTTTCAGTAAAAAGAAAAATCAAATTTCAGCAAATTAAAACTAGTAAACATATAGCTTTTTTGGAATTAATTTGGATTTTTCCTTTTCACATATCTAATAATTATATATAATATATATATACTTATTGTACTTTGTTACTGTCATTTGAAGTAAGAGTTCTTCATTAACTAATTTGTAAGAGCTCATAATTAATCTATTGTTTATATGTATTTCAGTTGCAACTGCTCAAAGCCCGATTGATGCTTTGGCCATTCTACGAGCACGTCCAGGCAATTTTGACCTTGTTGTCACTGATCTCCATATGCCTGAAATGAATGGGATTGAGCTTCAACAACAAATTAACCGAGAGTTTCAAGACATCCCCGTCATTAGTAAGTATATTTACCATTCAAAAATATCTATATATTTCTCTTCACAAATTATGAAAATAATCATTAGTTCTTATATTAATTAATAATCATGGAAGAATTTTAATTGTTAATATATACTCTCAACTCAAAAGAATCAATCTTGAACAAGTAATTAAGGTGTGCCGATACCAATTTTGTATAACTTGGTCATGGAAGTAGATATACATACATACATATATATATATAATCCTCACTCAAAGAGACACTTACAAGTTACATTTATCATACAATGCTTAATTAGTTCTAATTATTCAAGAAATATTCCTAATTTATGTGCAATATTTCATATCTTATTCTTTCTTTTTAATTCATTTTTCATCAATTTAATTTCAATATCTTTCTTATATATTATATGCAGTGATGTCTTCGGATGATCAAGAAAGTGTGATGTTACATAGCTTAGCGTGTGGAGCTGTGTTTTACATAGTTAAACCCGTAAACCCTGAAGATCTAAAAAATGTATGGCAATATGCAATTGCAGCTAAAAAAGGTAAAAATATTGTAATTGAGGATGTTGGAAGCATTCAATTTGAGCAAGGAGAATCGTCGTCATCAGCAGGGAAAAAAACTCGTAAACCAAGAAGATCTCCGCCATCCGGGAATTGTGATCATCATGATAAAAATAAAAATAAAGAGAAAGATAAAGATAAAAGGGGAGCAAAAAGGAAAGCTTCCAGGAATAAGGATGATGATGATGACGATGAAGAAACTGGATCTGCTCCCAAAAAGGCTAAGGTGATTTGGACAAATACACTTCACAACCAGTTCCTAGATGCCTTGAGACGTATTGGCATGGAGAGTATGTAGATTCATTTCTTGCTATCATTACTTTTTTTTTTTTTTCTGATTTCAATTTATGCTAACTAATGATCGTTTTAATGGTTGACAGAAGCTGTTCCTAAGAAGATTCTTGAGCAGATGAACACGCCAGGCTTAACCAGAGAAAATGTTGCTAGCCATTTACAGGTAATTTGTTTAGAGTTAGTATTTGGTATATAGTCGGTGTAATTTTTAGACTCCACAAGCGGCTTAAAATATTGACACATAACACATTCTCTAATTAATTAATTATTTAATATTTAAATCTATTCCCTAAAAGTTCACATGTCATCCTTTGAACCCTGCATGTACAGTCTGCTAAACTCCACATTGGACATGATAATAATTCATTTGTTTAACTTCGTAAATGCCCATGAAATTTTTATTTGCAATATTTACATTTTTGTGACACTTTCTCAATGTTTCGTTTTCGTGATTAATCATGCAGAAGTATCGGATGTTCTTAAAGCGTGTAGCAGAAAGGACCAATTACTCATCAAAGGCCTTCGTCGAGAGAGTCCTTAGGTCAAGCTTTGCAGCTGGCCATCCAACGTTGCTTCAAGCTGCCGAAGAATATGCCCGATTGGAAGAATTGCAACGTTTGAGAGGATTAACATTTCATCCAGGATATGGAGGGACTGCTCTTTCACCTCATCATCGTAATGCTGCTACTGCTGCTACCAATGGATCCATGCTCTTTGGTAATCAGAATAATATTGCTTCCAGCAGCAACTCTTCTCGTCAGCAACATGGATATGGGCAATCCCGTTTACTTGGTAGGCAAGCAACTACTAACAACAGGCGATCTGCCTCTGGCAACTCCAATCATCGTGTTGGTTATGCAAATGGGTCGAATTTTTCGTCACTTAATGGTGGTTTCTCTGGAAATGGGTTGATGAATGGTGCAAATCCAATGCAAAGTTACCAGCATCAATTTCAGTCATTTCCAAATTATTACAATGATGCTGGAGCTTCTTCATCAATGTTCATATTTGGCTCAAACAACAATTATTCTTCCAACCCTAATCTGGGAACTGGAAACATTGGAACTTTCAGCTTCGGCGCCACTCCCTATCCTACTCCGAATACTGGTTCGACCCCCAACAACAACAATGGCTTTGTGGGGTTTAATGGAATGGGTCAAAGTCAAACCCTTTTTGGAAATAGTGGCTATAGTTCAATGAATGGGACTTTTAATGGAAATGTGAATGTTGCAGCCATGGGAAATCAAACTTTTAATCCTATGGCTCAAGGATCAGGGTCCTTTTCTTTTGGATCATATGGGTCAAACCAAGCTTCACCGAGTTATGCTGCAGCAAATCAACAAGCAAACACTTCGATGTTTCCTAGTCTTGCCAATAATGGAGGAGCAAGTCTTTACAATTCTGTTAATCCGATGAACAATGGAGGTCATAATTCAGTTCAGCCAATGAATAATGCTTCTTCTTTTGACAACATAATTGGTGATGGTTACCTCAATGACCTCCTTCTTGAGTCAAGGAACAACCAGTTGGATAATCAGGTATTAGAATATATATATATATAACAGTTAGATTCTATCAGTTATCAATTGGTTTATATTCTTTTTATTAATTAAATGGGTTTTGATTGATATAGCAACAAAGTGGTGGAAATGGCGTCCAGAATCCTGACCTTTCCAGCAGCTCATCAACATTTCCAGATATTTACCCAACGCTGGAAGATCTTCTGAACATGGAGTTCCTTGAATCATTGTCTCTAGAAGAAACCTCTCCAAGGACCAGGAGGAATCAAACTACTTCTGCACAGGCAAGTCTTCTAGCTTTTTTTTTTTTTTTTAGGGTACCCGATCCGGTAATGCAGAGCTAATCCGGATCCGACCCGCGTTGCGCACCTGATTTTGGCGGGTGAGTCTACCAACGAGGCAGCTGCGTACGCAGTCTTCTAGTTTTTTTAAGATTCTAATAATTAAAATTAATAAATCCTTACTTATTTGATTCTTTATTGACATTCCTAATTGGTTTTCTCAGATTGAAAGTGTTAATGAAGATGTTATAACGCCTATGGACACTAGCGTTGGTGCCACTGCATCTGCACTTCCTTCGAATACATATTATCCAACAACTGATTTCAATCAAAACACCAATAATCAGGCAAGTTCCAATTCCCACTCTTTCTAAATCTTAAAACAATTGCTTTATATGGAAATTTCAATTATAAAATGCAATTTTATATGTTATGTGTTTAGCAACAAAGTGGAGGGGACCAATTGGCTGACTCTGACCTCAGCAACCTATTCCAAATGAACAATACTTCTTCTTCTGGTTCTGCTCCTGCTTCTGCTCCTGGCAATGACCCATCAAACAATCAGGCATGTCTACCATCTGTCAAGTCTCTCTCATTATTTGAAATTAGTATAAATTGGTGCTTTTTCTTGAACAAACTTTTTCAATTTTTCTGATTAATTTTGGTTCTTATTGCAGAATTGGGGAGACGATTTCGTCGATTCCTTATTCAGCTTCGACGGTCTTTTTGATTGAAAGCATCAAGAATATATCACTCATGACTCGGAGCTGAATCCAAATGATGATGAATATGGAACTCCAATAACTTAGTAGTTAACTTTATCTAAATCAGAGTATATAGACATATATATAGTTCATGACTAAATAGTTAAACTTTGGACATGGGTTTGCAGTTGTTTAAACCTTTGGTTTGTAATAATTATGGTATTTGTACACCCCAAACTCCTACTCCATACTCACCTTATCTCACTATTTATCTGGGGATTTCTTTACATGTGAGAAAGGTGAGAAATGGAGGTGGATAGTTTTGTGGAGTACATTAACCAATTTCCTTATCCTGTTTTGGAATTCTGCATATCTATCTTAATTATATAGGAAACTTGAACTTTTTATATTGCCTTGTTTTTGTTTGCTAATTTCATTCTTTCTTATCTGATATTAGTTTTCGATATTTTGGTTTATTTAGGTGCTTATCAGAAATATCGATCCTATATGATATACTCATGGGCGGATGGATGCTCAAATGAGGGTGGGTACGTGTCCATCCTTAAATTTTCAACACTTATATTAGTTGTTTAAATTTTATGTTGGTGCCCACCCAAAATAATTGTGAGTACCCACCCCAATTGAATTTAATCATGTTAAGTATTTATTGGGCCTATATGAAACATTAGTAAAAATTGGGAGTGCCCACCTCAATTAGATTAAACCATGTTAAGTGTTCAAACCATGTTAAGTGTTCATTGACCCATATGAAACATTAGTAAAAATATGTGTATTTGCTTTAATACACCAAAGGCCCACGTAAATAGCAAAAAGATTAAAACAAAAAAAAACCCACCGCCCACGTGTATATGTATCTTTAAATTAAAAACCATAATTTGTTATTTTTTTATTCCTTAGTTTTAATGATACTTTTGCAAGTTTTTCATATTATAATTATAATAATATTTTTAATAATATATTTTTACAAGTCCATATAAAATATGTTGTGCCCACCCTAGAAAAAATTTCTAGATCCGCCACTGGATATACTCTACGCTTAATTTGCAAAATAAATTATGTATAGATTTGCTTATAATGATTCCATGGGTGCTGAATTTTTACTCCTACAAATCTAGTAGGATCAATAAACAAAAATAATTTTGACTTAGATGTTGTTTTATTGAAATATCATGTGTATATATATACATTGGTTGGCCCCTCAAAAAAAATTTCTGATTCCGCTCTTGGTACCAGACATATCTATATTCGTTTTCAAGCTGTTGAAATGATCATTTAATTAGAAAAAAGAAAACATCGAAAGTTTTCCATCTAAATAGAAGATAAACATAAGTAGATATTAATAATTATATATTATATAGCAGTATAAATACTTTCCTTTATTTTTTCTTCCCTTTAATATATTTCCTTCTAATTCTCCCCAATTTTCTTCTTTTTTTTTATGTATTTATAAGTTAACCTCGTTCGAACTGGATTAATTTTCTTCTTCTTGATATTTTTATTTTCTGATTTTTCAGCTCTAACTCTAAGGCCTAAAACAGAGGTTTAGGGCTAGGCTCACTCAAGGTGCGTTAATTCTGGCCCAACCTTAAGTTTGGTAAATACCAAACTAAACGGCCCAAGTCAAAGTTGCCCAGCTGTCACAGGCCTAGATATTTTTAATTTTTTACGATTTTTTCGAGTAAAGTGTCTAACAAACGAAGTGCACGTGGTTTTCAGTTTTGACCGAAAAGAACGCTAATATAATATGGAAAAAGTATTGGGGTCAAATTATGATTTCACCAAATTACCCATCAGCGATAACGAAGGGGCTTTTTCGTAAATATATCAAACCTTGGGGAGCTGGCGGATATATATTATATATATAATAACGTCATTATCCCTTTATTTAAATCACTCACGAGCTTCACATTTTGGTCTGGTTCTTGAAAATATCTCGTGGGCTTTCTTTAGCTAGGGTTTCGAACTTTCCTTCGATTGCTCTCAAGAAATCGCTGCTTCTGTAAGGGTAATTCCATAACTTCAATCACCTAATTTCTTGTTCAATCTTTGTGCAATTTTAGCTTACAGAGCTTTTTTGATTGGTTCTTTCCGTGGATATATGTGAAAAGAAAGGAAAATTATGGTTCTATTGTTCATTGTATTCAACGATTCGAATTTGCTGTCTTACTTTACCTTCTTGCTAGGGTTATCGGTATCTAAGCGTTAGTTTTATAACAGATCTGAGGAATCACCTATGCTTTATGGTAGATCTGATTATCTTATTGTTGTTTGACTTTATTTTTTCTCGGTGATGTAGATCGTGTAGCTTATATTTTGTATTTGAACATCATATTTCTTTTAAAAGAGATTTAATTTTTTTGTCAATTAAACGTATGTAATTTTATAGAGAAAATTCTAACCTACATTGCATTGTAGCTCTGCAGGATTGCTTAATTTGGCTGCAATCATTATTAATATATGTATTTTTTGGTTTGTGTTAAAGAATGCTCCAAAATTTTTAAAATAACAAAGGGTTTTAATCCACTTTATAGAGAATCTTTCTTTAGAAAACATAAAATTTACCTCTTTGGAGTTGGCCTATTAAATATTTTCAAATGGTAAAATTTATTCTGCCTCTTTGACATTTTGGTACATTGCCTCTTAATTTTCTTTATTTGAATACAACATCACTCTGTGATGTCTGTTGATTTAGGATGTTGGAAATGCTGCTCTTCTCTTTCTCTGGTTAATAGTACTGACAATTTCTTCTGTATGTTGCTTTATTTTTATATGAAATAATAATCATGGAAAAAAGTTGCTTCATCTTTCTCCTCAGGCAACATGAGGCCCATTTTTTGTGGAAACTTTGAGTATGACGCGCGTCAGTCTGATTTGGAACGACTCTTCAGAAAGTATGGGAGAGTTGAAAGAGTGGATATGAAGTCTGGTAAGTCTTTTGTGTTACTGACTTTTGGATTCCACGGGATAATCGTGGGTATTATTCCCCCCCCCCCCCCCTTTTTTTTAATATTTTCAAGTTTTCCTTCATGCAATGGCTGAATTTTGCTGGATGTATAGCTTGTTTGGGATTCAGAATATTGTAGGCATGGAAAGCTGTTTTATCAGTATTGATTATGGTATGGTTAAATCTAGTCCATGTTTTAGCCTCAATATGCAAATGAAGCTATACTCTTGGTGCTGAACTTGATTTCTCGCAACATATTGTATGATGAGCTTTTAAAATAGTGACCGTCTATGTCAGTATCAGAGGTGAAAAAGATGAGTTTCGTTTATGTAGAAGTAGGAGCTCATTATGTTGTGGCTTTACTTGTTGGATCTGTTCTGCTGATTGGAGCCCAAATTCATTGTGTCAGCGTGATTGTTACTTCAGCTGGTAGTTCATTATTCAATGCGATAGGTTAATGAAGGTTTTGGTGATATTTAGGGTTTTATGAGATTTTGTTTCCTGATTCTTGTTTTATATATATATATATATTCTTTCATATAATTTTGATAATGTCTTCATAAGTTAGACAAAACAGGCTTAAATTGAATACTTACCTAAAGTTTTGCGATATACAATAGTATATATGTATGAAAAATCTAAAATAGAGAGCAATGTGTACATACATAACGCGATAAGAGCGAAAGGTCCCACAGCACCAAGGGATGTAGGTGTATCCTACTTTCAATCCGTGAAGATGGCAATCCCTATCGCGATAGCTGCACAGCCGTATGACCTGATTACGTGACAAAGCAACATCATTCCTCCTCTGTTGAGTTTTACTGGGGGTCCAGGATGTCTTTAAGGGAAACAAAAAGAAACTTTTTTAAAAAAATAAGCCCCCATACTCAACATTTTCTTTGACGCAGGATTTTCTTGGGATGTAATGGAGGGACTCCTCAGAATTCTGTTTCATGCCTGTGACGAGCATCCTCTTCTTGCTTTCAAGAAGAGTCACTCTGTTCCGCAATGGCACCACCATCCCTCATTTTCCTCAGGCATTTTTCCTTTTCATTCCTCATGACTTTTGCCCAGCCCTCAAATTCAGACATGTTTCAAGGTAGAAACATTGCCGACCTCATGGCAGAGGCTGCAGAAAAAATGGAGCTGGCACACTAATTCCATTGACCTACCATGAGACATCCACTTTTGGATTCTTGTTCCTTGACATCACTTAGTTCTTCACACAAGGTCTGTTACTACTTTTACTGGTCTTAGTTTATAGAATATAGGGGGCTTGCCGAAATTTTGTCCTAGGAGTAGGTTTTTTGGTGGTATGTATCTTGCCGAAGAGGAAATGCCAACTGATTGAAGATTCCTTTGGCGGGAGGACTCATAACTTAGTTATCATCTGCTTCCTTTATGAAATTCATGATAACTGTTCCAATATTTTTTGTTGTATAGGGTTTGCTTTCATCTATATGGAAGATGAGAGAGATGCTGAAGATGCCATCCGAGCACTTGATCGGACAGAATTTGGTCGAAAAGGACGAAGGCTTCGTGTTGAATGGACAAAAGTAATTCTTTAATTTTGTTAGTTTGACAAAGATCTTTCAATTGTGTTCTTGTTTATTCTCTCATCTTAGCAAATGCTTTTTTTTACTGTGTTCTCTAGCATGAGCGTGGTATTAGAAGGCCTGGAGGTAGTGGTGGTGGTGGTGGTGGTGGTGGTGGTGGTGGTGGTGGAGGTGGTTCAAGAAGATCTTCAACAAATTCAAGACCTTCGAAGACCTTATTTGTCATCAATTTCGATCCATATAGTACTCGGACAAGGGATCTGGAAAGGCACTTTGAGTCATATGGAAAGATAGTGAGTGTAAGGATCAGAAGAAATTTTGCATTTGTACAATATGATTCACAAGATGATGCTACCAGAGCGTTGGAAGCTACAAATATGAGGTTGAAAGCCTGCCTTTCTATAATATTCATCAATCATTATGACTTTTCCTTTTAAGATATTATGAATAGAATATGAAATTTGTTTCTGAGCTATGGTTTGTTTTGTATTTGCAGCAAACTGATGGATAGAGTTATTTCAGTGGAGTATGCAGTTCGAGATGATGATGATCGTAGAAATGGGTATAGCCCTGAGAGAGGTCGTGAAAGGTCACCTGAGAGAGGTCGTGACAGAAGGCGATCTCCAAGTCCTTACCGAAGAGAGAGGGGAAGCCCTGATTATGGCCGTGGTTCTAGTCGTAGTCCTTATAATAGGAAGGAGAGGGCAAGCCCTGATTATGGCCGTGGCCGTAGTCCAAGTCCCTATAAGAGAGGAGATAGAGCAAGCCCTGAATATGCCAGGGCCACTAGCCGTAGCCGTAGCCGTAGCCCTCACCGAAGAGACAGGGCTGGTACTGACCATGCTCGTGGCTCCAGCAGAAGTCCTTACAGGAAAGACAAGGTAAGCCCTGAGAATGGACGAGGTCCCAGCCGTAGTCCTTATAGGAGAGAAAAGCGTAGTGCTGAGAATGATCGTAGCCCCAGTCACAGTCCCTATAAAAGAGAAAGGCCCAGCTCTGACAATGGTCGTGGACCTAGCCATAGTCCATATGGAAGGGACAGAGCCAGCCCCGAGAATGGCCGTGGTACCAGCCCAGGTTCTGTCCCTGAAGGAAGGGACAGTCCATATGGTGGTGGAGCTGAAAGCCCCGTCAATGAGAGATATCGCAGGTCTGTATCATTATGGCCTATATTTTGCTTTGTCTTTATTGCATTTTTAGCACAGAAATATGATTTTGCTTTACCTTTTGTTATTCAAACTGCAGTCAATCACCAGCTGGGGAGGAATGATTAGGAGGTTTTGGGAAAAGACTTCATCTGTGGCAGAACTCAGTTAGAAGCCGCTGTTACTTTGCTGTTGTGTAATGAACTAGTGTTTCTGCACTTACATTAGGAGCTGAAGTCTTGTCTTACAATCTGTTGTAGTGGGAATCCTAGATTTTCTAGTTTAGGTGCAATGGATTTATCTTGTTTACTTTTTAGATGCGAAACTCGATTTATGGAATATTTTATGAACTTTTTTTAATATGCATCTACTTATGAGCCGTCTGATAACGTAAATTAGGTTTGGTTAGGATAAACTACATTGGTAATCAGAATGTGCTTTAACCGGGATCGTCCTAATTCCAACTAATCGACTGGTAATTGCTTAAACGTTGGAGTCTCTTCCTCTCTCACCATCACCATCACTAATAATAATATATAGGCACTCTTGTTTCTTCTTTTTCTGCCCTGAGTGAGTCCCAACGATGAATGTTTTCCTTTACCTAATTATATCTGCTTGCATACCATTGGGTCTGAAACATAGATCCTCTTGTTCAAGTATACAATATGGAGTATTTTCCTTGAAGAAAGCATGTTTGGGTTGATTTGAATGGATGGTCAATTCATTTCCCATTAATTAGTAATGTCTTAATCAAGGTGAGCCAGCAGCATATGAGGAGAGGGGTCGCGTTCGGTCTTAATCAGGCTGAGCCAGCCTAGCACAACACAACACAACTACATCTAGTTTTAGAGTTTGATCTTTGGAACATTTGAACTCAATCGAGGTTCATTACTCACATTCACATCAAAAAAAATAACACAAATCATTTCCTTGGAGCTTGTCTTCTTTCATTCAAATAAAACCAACCGAAACCATCTTCTCAATTACTCCTCTTAGTTTAGTGGATTTAAATCCGAAGGTTTACCAATTCAAAGAAGTAAGAACTTGCGTTCCTCACTTACCCATTTTTATTCCATCAAAACTGAAATCAACCGATTGCTTATGGCCTAATTCTCTAATCCTATTGCAATTTGTAATTTGCAAAATGCAAAATGCCAAAAGAAGAATATGGGCAGATTTTCAGCGACCGTTGAAAAAGCAAAACCACAATGGGGGGGAAAGTGCGTCTAACAAAATTGCACAAGCTTTTTCAGACAGCACTAAACTAATATCTTTAATAAATTTCATAAAAAAAAAAAAAAAAAATCAAGTTGCAAAAGAAATGGTTGGAGCGTCTGATGCAAATTCCAGTAAAAGAGCGTGGTGAAAAGTGTAACTTTCCTTTTTTAGGTGCAAATCACGATACCGATAAGCTGTCACATTAAAGGAAACACTTGAGGAAATAAATAGATTTCATTTCATTCGTACGATGTGCAATTTGATAGGGTCCATTTTCATACGTGTCACAACATCAATGGTGTCCTCCCAATGAGATCATCAACCACCTCTTCTTTTTACTCTTCCGTTTCATGCTTTTTGCGTCAGTTTTTTTGGGGACATGTTCATATATTCCATCTTTGTTATTTCCCCAACCCAACCAAATTCCATCACCTTCTTCCCTTTATATATTCTTTTGATTATTATCATATAATAATAAAGAGTAAAGGAAGAAGATAGTATTTATATTTGATGGAGTATAAAAATGTTTCATTGTTGTTGCCATTTATCACTTCTTATCACTCTCAATTTCTGCATAATAAAAATCAAAAAAATTGTATACTCTCTTGAGAGCCATCAAAATCGGGTAATTAGCCTCAGAGGCCCACCAAGGTTCAAAGGCCCATATATAATGTACATATAGTTAAGGTATCGCTCACCTCCTTCCATTATGTGACAATATGATTCATTGATTCATTCTATTATTAATATTATAATAATATATATACATATATTTACTTCAAAAATATATATATATATATTATGCTATACCCTCTAATGATACCATCTCATACATAGAGGACTTTACAGACTTGACCACCTTGTGGATCATATCCAGGAACTCCTTCCTCTAATGGCTCTTTCTCTTACAGTTACAGATCACTCGGAGTTTTCTCATTTTCGAAATTAAACCACAATCCAATCATACATCCAAGGGCGGATTTACTTTGTTTTGAACCTTTAAATTTGTTCATATTTACATGCAATTTTACATGGTGCCCACCCATCCTTGACCATGGGTGTCCACCCTTAATTGATTAATTCATCTTTTAATCAAATAATGTCTACTTTTCTAAGATGAAAACCACTTTTTTCTCCTTAAAAACCAAATATTTTTTTTATATCTATGCATATAATATATTGTGCCCATCCTAAAAAATATTTCTAGATCCACCACTGCATATACATACATCAACATTATCATTATGCTATATATTGAGATATATTGTGTATACAATCAAACCCATCCTTCTTTTTTAAATCCTCTTGTTTAAAATGTGACATCTTGCTTTTGAAAAAGTAGAGGAACCACCATATCCTGGAAATGAGTGCTTTTCTTATTTTTCATGGACGCCTTTACGTCAAAAACTTTGTACAAAAATCTTTCAAAGTTTTATTTGGTTGGTTGATACGTACTTTTTAGCATCAGCATTCTCTATCCATTAATTTATATCAAATCAAATCCATATGTTCTTTTTTGGTCCAACCTATCTATATTTTATCTGAACAATATAATTAATATTAATCTATACATACGTATATAAAGACTCTTTATTTTGTTTATATTAGTTAGTAGTTACGTATACTCTAGGTATGTTTCCCATGAAGAAGCAAACATATTGTATATATGCTTTTGATTTTTATTAACTTACATTGCCAATTTGCCATGCTATGATTACTTGAACTTTTATGCGGAAATTTTGAAAAGAATAGTAGTTAATTAGCTAGTATTGTCTATTTTGGTAATCACATTAGAAAATCATAAAAATTACCATAATTAAGATTTTTTTTTGGATACATAAGAGAGGTCTAACTTTTAAGACTGTTTTAGTTTACAATATTGACTCTAGGCCTTGCCATGCAACTCGAATCAAATCTTTTCATAAAAGTCTTTGTAAAAAAGAGTTTCCAAATCTATTCTCCCCTTTGTCTGGTGGTTAGGTGGATTCATTTGGACCTAAAGGACAAGGATTCGACCGTTCGAATCCGGATACACAAATCAAAAGAAAAAAAGGGTTTCCAAAAGGACTTGCAAATCAAGTTTAAAAGTAGTACCCGTAACCATTAATTAATCAATTTGTAGTATGGATGCAAAGATATTGGCATTTAGCAGTACGTGTGCCACATTTAACACTAATTTGTGACATTCCTAATCGTTAATTCACACTCATAAAGGTTGTCTCATCTTTTAGAAGAGACCAAATGGGAATGTGGATATGAGCGAAGAAGACAGGTAAGCAACAAAGCAATTCATTAGCAAATTAACGAAAAAGACAAAAGTAAAAAAGGAATCATATATAGGATCCTAATTCCCTTAAACTTAATTAAACTCGCTTAGTTAGATAAGAAAAAACCTAAGTGTTCAAATTGCTAGCTAAGATTTTTAGTTGTTATGTAGCAAAAATCAGCCTGAAAGTTTGAAGTAGATAACTCTAGATAACATCTCTCCTTTCTTTTGTAACTATGCTGTCCTTGACTCACCTTTTTTTTTTATTATTAAAGATTTCAATCAAATCTTATATATATCTTAATTGACTACACAACAAGAAGACTAATTATTTTATAAGACTGAAAAATGAAAAATTAATGTGAATGGTATCACGTCCAATATTTATCATCAAATACATTTTCCCACCCTTTCCTAAAAGCTTATCTAATCTCTTTAATTTAGTTTAGTTAACAACTTTTTTCTCTTTTTTTTTCGAAGAAACTTTTTTCTCTTTTTAATTCTAGAGATTAGCTTTTAATTAACTACACCATTAGCTATTGCTAGCTAGGCCTATGGAGAAAACGCTAAGATGATTAGGTAAGTTAATTAAGTTATTAATAATTCATGAGCGGTTGAAACAAGAGCTTAATTCTATTCTATCTAAGCAATGAGATTGAATTTTTAGACCAATGAAGAATTTACTAAGGCACTGCTAGCTAGCTGATTTCTAAGACAATATTGATTGTCGTTTAGTATAGCAACCAAGTTCGGTTTTCGAAATTTTGGAATGAGAAGGGATTGATCGTTGATCAGATCGATATTTTTTTTTGGGGGTCTCGAAATAACAAGCCAAAGAAAACATATATAGTGATTGGAGCTGTCTTTTATTTTCTATACAGATAAAAAGGTGATCATAGAAAGAGTTCAAAAAATTTTCTATGGTTTGAACTGTGAGTCTAGAATAATATATAGAAATGGTATGGAAAGGGAGTGAGAAACAGATACAACTCTTCTTTATATAAAATATAATGACTTATGTACCATTTTCCCTCTTGAATTTGTAGCGTTTGGACGTTTTGCCCCCCTGAATTCAATTTTTGACATTTTACTCCTTGAACTGCAATTTTTGGAACGTTTTATCCTTCAGCCTAACAGCTCCGTCAAGTCGCTGATGTGGCATTGCCACGTGGCACAAAAATGCCACATGACATTGCCACGTCAGCGACTTGACAGAGCCGTTAGGTTGAGGGGATAAAATGTCCTAAAATTGAAGTTTAGGGAGTAAAATGTCCAAAATTAAAGTTCATGGGACAAAACGTTCAAACGTTACAAGTTTAAGGAGGAAAAAGGATATTAAGTCAAACTATAACTAAAAAGAACAAATATTGAAAGGATATATGAAATCATAATTTCCTTCCCCAATCACCAAAAGTGAAGGAAAGTAATATCAAAGTATACTTTCTTTAACTTAATTAGAACTTAAATTATAATTTATTTACAAAATTGTCAAAAAATTGATTTACAATTCTTCCTATATATATTTTTTTATTTTTGGTGAATTACCCTTAATTCTTAGTTCATTTCCTTTCCTTCCCTCCCATAATTAAACTTATACTAAGTTTCAATTTAGTATAAACAGGACATTGTTCATTTTTTTTTTCTTTAATTTATATCTAGTGCGTAATTGATGAAAAAAAAAAGTGCGCGTATAGGGCCTTGAAATTAGAACCTGTCCAAAATTGATTTTCAATCAAGAATTCTAGTACATTGGGGATCGTCTTCGTTTTATACTAAATTGAAACTTAAAAATAATAATAATAACAAAAAAAAAGTAGAGTTCTTAAGTCTTAGATTCTTAATAATTCTTCTTCCATACCTTGGATTACATAAATACAACTTTTTTTTAAACAAAAAAGAATAAGAAAGAGGACCTCTGCAATATATAAAGAGCCAAAAATCAAAATAGAAATCAAAAGTGTGAATCAGTGACGGAGATTAGGGCCGAAAGACTAATGGAAAGCATAACCATATGATAATGGAGGTGACACTGCTTTAATTTGTTTGTCTTCTTAGTCAAATTTTTATGCAAAAAGAAAGACTTGGCTCGTTCATACTACTTTAATTAAATTCTAAGCAAAGTTCAATTCAAACTTCATATAAGGTAGTAGTAGTTTCTATAACGACGTCGAAGGTTTTGCCTTCATCTAGGGCTGTAAATGAGTTGAGTTGTTCATGAGCTACTCGTGTTCGACTTGAAGAATACTCGAGTTTGATTCGATTATTCACGAGCCGAGTTCGAGTTCGAACTGCTCGAGTAATAAACGAGTAAAGTTTGAGTTTTCAAATACTCGACTCGAGCGGCTCGCGAGTCTAAATGAGCACCTATAAATTTTTAAAAATATATATGTTAATATTTAAATTACCATAATACCTTATTAAATTATTGATATTTACAAATTTACCATTACTATATATTTTTATCAAAATGTTTATTATTATTGAATATTGAAAAATTTTATATGCTGACGAGCCTATCGAGTCGAGCACGAGCTTGAAAAATAAAAACTCGACGAGATCGAGTCGAGTTTCGAACTTCAAGTTTTTCCATCGAGTCGAGCTCGAGTTTTTCAAAACTCGACTCGACTCGACTCATTTACAGCCCTACCTTCACCAATTGATCCTTCGAACACTTAACTATTCCCCTCATTTTAAACACTTTTAATTTGATAAATTGAAGTCTAATTAATTAACCACGCAAATTAATTAATCAATCCCCAATTTAAATGGAGGAAAATATTTCTATAGTACTTGCAAAATAAATGTTGGGCGGGGAAGGAAGAATTTATTTAAATAAATGGTCTCTTTCACAATCTTCGTTGACCCATTCAAACTAGTGAAATATATATGGGGTTTTATTGGACAAGAATTAATGATTTGTGATGCAATTAACTCATAATGCTTATGATGGATTCAATCGGTTGCGGATTAATCAAACTATCACATCGTTGTAAGACTTGTTTACCATTCCAACAAATCTAATTAGGCGCTGTTTATTGCTGGTCTTTTTCTCTCATGATTGTTGGGAAGCTTCTATTTCCGTTTCACTTTCCAACATTCTTCTCCTCATTTTGTTAAAAGGAAAATCATTCCTTTCGGGATTCCTAATTACTTACCTTCCTTTTTGGGTTGATATTACTAGTACCATTTTTGGTAATAAAGCAACTAAGGTTGACCTATAGTACATAGTAGAGCAATTCTACATGCGTTGTCAAAAATTTACCATAAACTTGCTTGAGTTGGCGTGACTAGAAACAATTAATAATACCCTATAATAACAAATGTTATAAAATCTAGTACTTACTATAATTTTTCAAAAAAAAAAACTTTGATTTAGGATGAGTGGTTACCTAAAATCATGGGGTACCTAAAAGTATCGATCTTAGGAATTTTAGACCATGATCAATCTATTAAACCATAAAACCGTCATGGGATATTTGGCCTCTTGGTTACAGTATCTAGGGTTCGATGCCTAACAGTCTCAAGTAAAAAAAAAATCATATAACCATCCTAAATTCGATTCAATCGATCAGTTCAGGATGGTTTGTGGGTGACCTTATATACAATAATACAATGAAACAAACAATTTTTCTGTCATTTGTTCTTCTGTTGAAATTGGGAAGTTGTAGTTAATTGCCAATCTTCGAAAAACTAGCCTTTTGATTTGCTAGTTTCATAGTCTCAGCCTTGACGGAGCCATGTTGATATTCATTTTTCCCTCAGCCTTTCGGCTTTCCCTACTTTGTCGTTGTTGTTATTTTCCTAGTTCCTTTTATAGAACCCCAAGAAAATTATTATTCTATAATCATTATAAATCAAGCTAAGCTTCTAAGGGATCCACCGGAAGGTGGAAGACCGCCCTAGCCACACAATTATGAATAAAAAGTTATTGAAACTTAGAAATATAAAAGGTGACAAAAAAAAAATCTCCCAAAACAAGCTATAGTTAAAAATGGTGAGACTTCTACCATCTCTATGGGAAGAACAATGCAATAATGGCATAGACTCGGTTTAAGGACAAAAAGACTTAATTTCCAAACGAAAAAAATGGGATCACCATTTGTGGAACTCAAATTTTGGCCAGTCAAATTAAATTTATAAATATATAAAATGAATTGTATAAGCATGCAAAGTTTGCAAGGTTTCCATTTGTGGAACTTTCAACACGTTTTTAATGACCACGGCGTTGTCTCTACTCAGTTTAGTATCTTTATATGTTTTTGGGTCAAAAGGTCCCAAACCATGGGCTATTATTAAGCTCATATGCCATTATCGTAAAAGGCTTGAGAGTGGACAGTTACAGCCAAAAATATAGGAGAAGTATATACCAACCCACTAATTTGTGTGGAACCATCACTGCCAAACCACTTGGAAATGCTCCTTGGTGTAGGATATTTGTAGTGCAAAAGCAGGAATTCAAAACAAAAGTTAATTTCTTGACTTTGGTTGCCAAAAACTCAAGACACAATCCCAAATTGGGTTTCAAGTACATTTGATAACCATCTTTGAGCCCCCATTGCATTGTCCTTTGCCCTAGACAACACCAACAACAGAGCCAACAAAGTGAATCAAATGTTTCCCCAAGGGACCCTATTCAAGGAAGTGAGTCATCAAAGTGACAAAACAAATAAAAACTCAAAAACCCCAATACAAAGAAGAAGAAAAAAAACCCAAATCCGAATTAACATGAACTTAAAAAAAAACGTGAAATAACTTGAATCTGAAATGACCCGAATGCGAAGATATCTAAATTAATCGGTGGGTATATCTCTTTTCCATTTCTAGGCATATACTATACATTGAATTCACAAATTCAACAAGAAATGAATTTACAACTCCCCCCTGCAATTTTTTTTTTAAGTTGTTCATTGGGCTACTATATAACCGGGAGAAGAATAAGAGGCTAATCGACTGTAGCTTGTTTGGAGAGATCAAGAAAACTGTGGTGCTAAACAAGTGGCAATTGATAAGCCGTCCATAGCGGACAATTTTAGGGGTGGCAAAAGGCTAATCAATCCGCCAAAGGATATATGTAAAAATTCCCTATTAGGCTTTTTTGTACATTGCAAAAAGCGTCATGTAATAAACTCCAATCTCCTAATTTGTCCTTTATTTTCAGGACACTCAGCCAGAGTAATTGTGTGCTACAGCTTCAATTCGAAAACGTCCATATTACCACTTTTGACTCCTTTCCTTCCCCTTTCATTTTTATATACTAATCCTTACAGTTGATGCATATCTGTTTTGCAAAATCCCATTAATTTAGATTTCTATATATATGTGAATTGAAAATTTGGGATTTGATTTGAAGACATTATAGGAAAGAAAATAAATATATGAAGAGAGAAACAAAAGGGCAGTCATTAAATCTCGAATCTTAGTTCACAAAGTGATTAAATTAATTTCTTTTTTTTTTCCTTCTTTTTTTTTTACTTTTAAAATAAAAGTTCCCTGCTCTCGTGTCCTCTGCTTCCTCTGTAGGCCGGTCGCAATACGACATCAAAGTGAATAAAAAAAGCAGTGCTTGGCTTAGTGAAATGCTGTGAAGTTCAAAGCAAATTTGAAATCTTGAGAGCCGTCCCTCAAAAACCCACTATAAAACCCCCTTAACTCCTTCCTTCCACAACTCCCCCCAACCCCAAACCCAAATCTCTCTCTATTTCTCTCTCTCTCTTTCTTCCTCTCTGTTTCTCTCTGTTTTCCTCTGTCTCTCAAAGCATTTCCACTCAAATACAAAAAAACCAAAAAAAGATGTGTCCCTGCAAATGCAATTCAAATGTTCCTTTTCTTCTCTCGATCAACGACTCAGATGGGTCCAACATTTATGAACCATTGATCCCCAAAACCCCACCACCAAAACAAGAACAGCAAAAAAAGCTTCACTTGACAATCCAGAGCCAGAGCCAGAAGCAAAACAGGGGAAGTCCTTCCCTCCCTGTTGCAGTCAAGGAAGCCATTTCCATAGCTAAGATAGCTCTTCCCATGATACTAACAGGGCTCATGTTATATTCCCGCTCATTGATTTCCATGATGTTTCTTGGCCGATTGGGTGAACTTGCCTTGGCTGGTGGTTCCCTTGCCATTGGTTTTGCCAACATCACAGGCTACTCTATTCTCTCCGGTCTCGCCATGGGAATGGAATCCATTTGTGGTCAAGCTTTTGGTGCCAGAAAATATAGCCTCCTCGGAATCACCTTGCAAAGAACGGTTCTTATGCTTTTAGTTGCTTCGCTACCCATTTCTCTTCTATGGATAAACATGAGGAAAATACTTATACTTTGTGGCCAAGATGAAACTATAGCCACAGAAGCACAATCATATCTTCTTTACTCTGTTCCTGACCTCTTAGCTCAGTCTCTTTTACACCCTTTAAGAATTTACCTTAGAACCCAATCCATAACTCTTCCATTAACATGTTGTGCCATTTTATCAATTCTTCTTCACATACCAATCAATTACCTCCTCGTTTCTCACTTTCAATTAGGAATCAAAGGGATTGCTCTTAGCGGGGTTTGGACTAACTTCAACCTCGTGGGCTCATTAATCATCTATATCCTCTATTTTGGAGTCCACAAAAAAACATGGGGAGGGATTTCCATGGAGTGCTTTAGAGAATGGAAATCCCTTTTAAATTTGGCCATTCCAAGCTGCGTTTCAGTTTGCCTTGAATGGTGGTGGTATGAAATCATGATTCTCCTCTGCGGATTATTACTAAACCCCAGAGCAACCGTTGCTTCAATGGGCATTCTGATTCAAACAACTTCCTTAATCTACTTATTCCCTTCATCTCTCAGTTTCAGTGTGTCAACAAGAGTCGGAAATGAAATGGGCGCAAACCAGCCCAAGAAGGCGAAACTCGCCGCCTTCGTTGGCCTGTTTTGCGGCTTCATGCTGGGCTTTTCAGCACTAATGTTTGCTTTCACGGTTAGAAACATGTGGGCTACCATGTTTACAGATGACAAAGAGATCATAGCATTAACATCAATGGTTTTGCCTATAATTGGACTCTGCGAGCTCGGAAACTGCCCACAAACAACGGGCTGTGGGGTTTTAAGAGGAACAGCCAGGCCAAAAGTTGGTGCCAACATAAACCTTGGGTGCTTTTACCTTGTTGGAACTCCGGTGGCAATATGGCTAGCTTTTTATGCAGGGTTCGATTTCAAGGGATTGTGGCTCGGACTATTGGCTGCTCAGGGTTCATGTATGGTGACCATGATGGTGGTCTTGGTTCGGACAGATTGGGAATTAGAAGCTGAAAGAGCAAAGCAGCTGACCGGAGCTGTAATGGTTGTTGTTGACGACAGCAATGAAGTTGAGCAAGAAAAGTTACTCAAACCAGAAATCAAGGAAGATTCTTTTTCTTTATTAGGCGATTTAGAGAAACCTGATCACTATAGCATCGTTTAATTAATCTTTTTTCCTTTTTTTTAATTTCATTATAATTATCTAACCATTATTGTATAGCTTGGGGCGAAAGGGAGGGAGAAAATAGGGGAAGTTATTCTTTTTTTTCTTTTTTTTTGGGTTTTTCCAACAAGGGCAAAGATGTCTTTAGGGCATCCATCTTTTGCTCTTTTATAATCTTTTTTTTTTTACCTTTTTTTCCCATTGAAATTCAATTGTATACTTAGAAATCAGCACTAGGAAGTTGAATGTCATTGGGAAAAAAAAAAAAAAATGGCGAAAATGCCACTAAGTATATGCTTGCTGCCCACCATTCTCTGTATTTGGTACCCTGTTTTTAGAGTTGTAAACACCAAAACAAGTTCAAAATCAATTAGCAATTTTTATTAAAATTCTTAATATGGGTTTTTTTCCTTTAATTACTCTCTTGACTAATCAAATTATAGCTGTTCAATCCATGTTTACAATAGAAAAGAGTAAAGCTTAAGTTTTCCAATTGACGCCCAAAATTAACAGCCCATAATCGTCAAGTCCACTCAATTTGGCTTGCACATTTAAAAAGGAATGAATGTGCTTAAATTTTGTTTGAAGCCTTTGAATTAATGTATCAAAAAAAAAATCTCTTGAATGACTTTGAAGTTTTCCAATATGGCATAGCCAAGCATGAAGAATGCCCGTTGAGTAGGCATCAGCATCAACAATTAAGATGAAAATCAAAATTAAGAATCTATAGGGACAAGTGCTTGATAAAACATAGTGATTCTTAATTTCCTTCATTATTTTTCATTTTGCATGATACACGAGAGGAGATGCAGCCCAAAACTTTTTTTTTTTCTACAAATTCTTGGAAATGAAGCATGATTCATGCAAGTTATGGGGTTTTTGAAGCCAAATTGAGCTTTCCTTCGGTCATTGTGGGAACCGTTTTGCATTAATTGTGGACTAATGATAAAGAATCAAGCTTTGTAGGAAGGGTCTTATTCTCACGCTGTCAATTTTCATTAAGACTCAAAAACAATTCAATGAACCAAATTACAAAAAAGAAAAAAAGGGAATTAATCACATTAATAATAATTAAAAGCTTGATTATAGGTTAAATTAACTTCCTTGAACTGTGCCTTAAAAACTCCCTTTCAAGCATCCTATGAAGGGAAATATTTTTTTTTGCAACACCGGTTATACCCTAATTAATAATTAAAGTAAAAATTTCTTATAAAAAAATAATTAAAGTAAAAATTTAATTCTAAGTTTTTTTTGGCGAGAAAATTTAATTCTAAGTTTAACCCTTAGTTTTGTAATCTCTAATTTTGTTAATGAAAGTAATTATTAGATAAAAAAAAACCCCTTAGTTAAAAAGAATAATTCCTCTTGCCCCTTAGTTAGAAACTATAATAATTTTTTCCAACAAAATGTCAAGCGTGATGATGGGTTAAACTAGATGGGTGAAATAGCCTTATTGAAAGTAAAGATACTATGGTAAGGCTTTGGATCTCCGCTCATAAGGTTTGGGGTTTGAGTTGTGCCAACAGTCCTCGTTGGTGGGTGATCTGTAAATTTCACTGTAAGTCCTCTCCGAGACTTGTGGCATACCCTGACCCTGAACTGAGACAGCCTTCCCTTCACCTAAATTTTTTTTCAAAAGAAAAAAAAACTAATACAAGAAAAAGTAATTGGCATGATGAAGTAATGCGTATCTTTTTTTTTTATTCCCTACCCAATATTTAGAGATTTGCTCCGGATGACATATGTCGCACATATGAATTTGATGAGTGAATCTATCAATGAAGATATCTTCATACACAAGGACGAATAATGTGTATCTAAAAATAAAAAAAGTGTAGTATTATTTTTACTGAGAGCCGTTAACCTTAAAACTTGTACTCATCTGTGGTCGTCTTGCACAGTAACCCATCAAAAGATATATCCTCTAATTTAAACATGTGAAATTTGTCAGACACTAAACAAAAGTACAAAACCTAACCTCGGAAAACCTACAAAGGGTAAGAAAACAAAACTTAAGATTCGCTTATTTAATGCCTAAAAAAATATCACCTTTTAAATTTGAGATTTTTGGATCAGTTTGGCAAGTCTACAATGCAATCCACCACATATCTTCATTTCAGACGGCCGGCAGCCTCATCATAAAATGACTTGGTCTCCCCCCAGCTTCCTAGCTAGCTGTGGGTTGGCATATAAGAACAAAATTTAAGATTATTCTAGTAATTTCTAAATGTGTGTGATCCTAAGCAATTGACTTGTTGGAGCATTAGTTTTCTTTTATTTCTTGTTTTTGGATCATGTAACTTAATAGTAATTTTTATAAGTTAAAGTGAGAGAGAGAGGGAGAGGCCTAAAAAATGGGAATCTTGGAGAGGTGATATTGATAACCAAGGGAACATATGCAGATGCAGAGTGGGTGTGGGAGCAATGCAATGCAAGTGGGCATTGGCTCAAATCAAGTTGCAGGAGTTGTTTTTAATGGAAGTCAATCGAAACTGAGAGTCATGCACAAGGCTCTGAAAAGAAACTTCCCACTTAATAAGCTATGTTTCTTTCATGGCATTAAAGTTTTTGGTGTTGGGGACCATAAGATCTAAAGTCTTGGATTTTGAAAATTAATTTTTTTTAAAATCCTTTTGTTTATAGTGTATGTTATTTAGGTTAAAATAATGTTATTACACATAGGCACATAGCCTAAATTTGATAAGCCTGGATTTTATATTCGAGTTGAGCTTCTCTATCTATTATGAATTGGTTCGAGGTTGGATGATTAACATGGTTCTACAATCAACGATTATCAGTTAGACAATATCAGTGTTTTGTCATTAATTATTATTCTTTAATGAGTTAACTCCTAACATGGTACTATCAACTATTATCAATTAGACAATATCAGTATTTTGTCATTAATTATTATTCCTTAATGAGTTAACTCCTAATATCGTACTATCAACTATATTATCAATTAGACAATATTTGTGTTTTGCCATTAATTATTATTCCTTAATGAGTTAACTCCTCCTTTCAAGGTGTTAATTAGAACAAAAAAACAACAATATTACAATAATTATTATTATTACAATAATTATTATTATTACTATTAATAATAGTTTGACTACCGTAGATTTAATTTTGGTTTAATTTTCTTCAAAGACTCGAAAGGAAGGAACATTTTTTTTAAAAAAAAGTCAACCGCAATTGAACAAAGCCAAAACAAGAAGAACAAAACAAAGTTTGGATTCCATCCACTCCGAATCTATTCTTCTTGTTTGATTTTCTACTACCACCATTCCTAGAGCACGCACTAACGTTAAATGCATTAATAGTAATACTACCATTTTTGCTTTAAAAGAAAAGAATCCGAGCAAATTGAAAGTCGGCTGGTGCTCCAATTAATGGGAATATATATATACACATTTTGCCGCTACCAAAAATCTTATATACTATAGTTTTAATTATTCATTTAATGACAATCTTCTTTGAAAAATAGTGAAACTTTAATTAACATTAAGTAAAGAAATTAGTGAAAATAAAACGTTATTTAAGGAATGTTAATTCACATCGATCTTTTCTTTTTGAAAGTTCACAAGTTACAAATCATATTGCTCATAGAAATTAAAAAAAAAAAAAAGCTGAGGTCATCTATAAGTGGGGAGAGTGCACTGCTGAGACAATACTCAGCTTTTGCAATAGAGAAAAGAAGAAACAAAAAGTCAACACAATTAATAAATAATCACTCGCATAATCGCATTCTTATGCTGGCAAAAAAAAAAAAAGAAGAAAGTCTAGCATTCTTACGTTGTTAATGATACTGTTTTCTATAATTTTTCAGACTCGTATTCTAGCGTTAATCTTATGTTGTTAAGAGTTAAGACTCTTATTAATTAGAAGGAATAAAGAATGCATAATCGTAGGTTTATATGGAGAAAACTGTATCTATTAATTATATGATCCTCAAACTGCGACTTAATTAAAATATTTCCCATTTATATAATTGACTTTGCATTTTAAATTTTCAAATAAATTCTCGGATTCAGCGGAATCCTAATTTCCTGGAGCCTTATAATTTTCTGGGAAAATATATACATGGAGTATATCAAAAGGCAATTGAAGATTTGAAGTATACATAACCTGTTTTTAAGAGCATACATAAACAATTTTATTATCAGATTAACACCGATTTTGGCCCTTCCAACTTCTATACATATCAACTTAGCTTTTCCAACTTCGATTTGGGAATGTAATCTTTGGAACTGACATGGGGTAACGTAGAGTCGGTTTCTAGCTAACCTCTAGCTATAAGGACAAATTGTTTGAAAAATGTAAAAGTGAATTAATAATCCCAAATAGAAATCGGATGGCGAAATTGGAGTATAATTTTTTTCTTTTTTTGAGAAATAACTTTTTTAATAATTTGAAAGTTATAATCGATATTAAATCGCACTTCGTTTAAGTCTCATCGTATGTTGGTTTTGTGTTGTACTATGCTTTTTTTTTCCTTGGTGAAATGCTGGTTTTATTTTGTTTTTAATATTTACTAGTTAACTTTGTTTAATTTGGGTTGACGCACTATAAAGGTAATGATTTCCCAATAATGATTTTCTCTATTCATGAGATTTGAACTCGAGACCTTACTTAAAAGGAACAAGGAACAAATGACGAATCACTTGAATCAACCACTTGTTGATTTTACACGAGTTTTGTTGGTTTAAGGAATTACCTAATTGTATTGATGTATAAATATATATTGTTTCCTCCTAAAACACATTAATGTACGAAATTAAACCATTTTTACTAATTAATTAAATTTCACAACTTATAATCATTAAAAAATCAAACAAACAATTTTCATCACTAATATTTAAAGGAGTATAGAATATATAGGTGCATGTATATATAGCTTGCTAGGGTATGGTTGTACTCTTAAAGTGACAGAATATTATTGGTAGGTCTTATGAATAATTAACATAATTAAACGTTCCTATGTAATAATTTCTAACATCATGTGAATTTGGTTTGGAAGAGTTATCGTGGACTCCTAATCAGAAATTTATTAATTAGGTAAAAACATGTCAACTAATTACTAAACAATTTCCTTAATTACAAGTTATTAAACGTCATATATATGCTCTATTGCCATTATTATGAATTGATTTATGGAGTTCTAACGCATTCCATTATTGAATATTGTAAGATGATCATAATTCTTCAGTCTTGGAAGTGTTCACAAAATGTTCATGTTTCTTTTGATTGTATACATAGAGAGACGAAATTTTGACAATCGGTAGTTGACCAAAGGGTTGAATGGGAGCCAATTCCGGTAATTTTATAAAATAAAATGAAGTCAAAACAAACAATATTTGAGGACCCACATGCACAAAGAGAGATCCCATTCCTACCAAACCAAGCATTTTTCTTATGTTTTTCCCCTCTTTCCTTTTCTTACTTCTTAATCTTAGGCCATTCCATGGTTTAGCTTGGCTGATTATTACACAATTATAAAATTCTGCATTGAAATAGTGCCCAACAAATAAAAAAGGAATCCGCATGATTAATTATATATATATATATATATATATATATTTTTCCCGACTTCGAAAAAAAATATATATATAAAATTAAAAGTGATAAGTTAAAAAGAAAAAGAATACAATAAATCAATATATAGGTGTTGAGAAAGCTTACACGAGGTTAGTTAGATATTCCCTCCGTTCCGTATTATCTGTTTCTTTTGGGGTCAAAGTTTCCTAACTTTGACTTTTAATAATAAAAAAAATTATATAAAAATAAATTTTAAAAAATCATGTTTTGATTAAGTTAAATCTTAAACTTTTCAAAATATAGTTTTTGAAAATTTGATTGTATATATATTTTTTGTAATTAAAGGTCAAATATTTGATTAGTTTGACCCAAAAGAACAGATAATATGGGACGGAGGGAGTAGTATATATCAGGATAAAGGATGAGGGGATTAGTAATTCGGTAGAAAATGGAAATTTGTTTAATATTTTATGCTAAGTATACCTCGTAAATGAGATTAAATATACAATTTTCTATTACATTGTCCTCGTAATAATTAATTAATTATGCCTTATATAAAATAATTTGTTCTAGCATTTGTAATAAACAAAGTTATCTTTTTAACAAAAAAATAAACGCACTAGCTCGACAAATATATGTTTGACCAAAATTAAATACTACTAAGTTACAGCCTAGGAATCGGAAAAATAGTAGTAGTAAATATAGCTGGCAAAAGCTGACCCGATTGTGGGTATCCAACCCGATCGCCCGAAATCAAATCCAACTCAACCTGATTTGACTAAAAAAGTCAACCAACCCAATCCGTCCAACCCGAAACCGAAACTGACTCAACCCAGAAATGACCCGAAATATTGAATACCCGAACCCGAAAATGACCCAAACCCAAAATGACCCGAACCCGATCAACCCGACAGATTAACCTGAAATGACCCGAATTAGAATTAATTATATTTAAATTGTAAAAACTAAAAATTGTAAAATAATTATCAAACATTATATATTTGATAGTTTTAATCCAATTTTAGTATTTTACCACATCAAATCTCAATTTCATGATATTTATTGCTAATTTTTTTATTCTTGAATTGAAAATTGAAACTATACCATTAAAATTGATTATTACAAATAATAGAAATTATTTTTACTTTAAAATATTAGAATTAAATTATATTTTTCTATTTATTTAATTATTTATTCTTTAATATAATATAGGTCATATAAAAAATCAATGCCAATGAATATTTCAATTAATACAATATATTTATAAGTTATAAGTTATATAAATTTGAAGAGGTAAATAAAATGCATTATAAGTTATAATATAAACAAAATGGTTAAATTATATTGTGTTGTTGTGCAGAGTAGTCCTCAGTGTGTGATGCAATGCAATCCCCAAAGTCTCACATTTGTTCAAATTAGGGTCTAACAGATTTTAATTTGTTTAATTTAAAAGCTTGCATTTTCATAATTTGTTTAATTTAATGTTTAATTAGTTTTAATTTGAAATAATTTACAATTAATTTTCATTAATTTAATTAGTTTAAATTAGTGTTAAAACATATGCATTACATATTTAATTTATGTTAATTTAAAATTTAAATGTTGCGATTAGTTTAGTTTAAATATTTAATTTATATATTAGTCAAGGATCATCGGATCAAGTTATTGTTCAATTTTGATTCTTATATAATATATGTATACTATAAATATATATTTGTTTTTTTAAGTAATAAATATTATTAATAATAAGGTAAGAGATTACAACAAATCAATCAAGTTTGATGTTCTAGAGACACCAAGTTTGACCAAGGAATCAACCTAAAAGTTTCCCTCCCTAAAAACATGAACAAAAGAGACATGGCCTAAAATAAAAAACAAGATTTGAAAGTTTATTATATAATATATATATATATAGTATAAATCAGAGACATGGCCTAAACATATATACTATATATATTTGTACCGATTAATTAAGACTTAAATCTCCAAGATTGGAATTATTAGTTATATTAATGTATTTTACTTTGGTCCTTAAATTGAACTTTTAAACCATGAAGGTATAGAACTTAAAAGTTAAAACCTTAAATAAGTTGTATAATTAATGTAAAATTTAATGAATCGATATGGAAAGACTAATTGTGTTTTCTATAGTAAAAAATTAATATAAAGTTATCGAATAAATGCCACAAAAAAGAGTTAGTTGAAAGACTAATATATAACTACAATTGGAAAAGAATTTTTATTAATCCCAAATTATAAGAATAGAAATAGAAGTTTTATTTAAACTTCGAGAAACGCAAACTTGAATTACTCGAATCAAATTTGAAACCCGAAATGACCCGACTATTCAACCCGAAAAAATGAACCGTAACGACCCGAACCCGAAAAGAACCGAACCCGAAAACCCGAGGTTGAAACCCGAAATTATCCGAACCGTATGACCCGAAACCGAAAACGACCCAACCCAGAATTGACCCGAACCCAAATGACCCGACATTTGAACGACCCGAACCCAATCCAACCCGAAACCGAAAATTAACCGAACCCGTATGACCCGAAATTTTCTTAACCCGAAACTGACCCAACCCAAATCCAACCCGACCCGCCCATCTGCCAGTTCTAGTAGTAAATGATAGTACAAAGTCTTTTTTTTATAACAAAAAGACGAGTTTATATAAAATAAAATAATTATTATGAGAACTTTACTCCGATAAAATGAATCTAGCAACTCGAATAAAATTAACTTTTAGATGTAAAAATAAAATTATTTTCTCTACCTCAATTTTGTCCGGAATAATTTATAATTATAATATGGATAATTATTTGATACACCAGCGGTGTAAATTTTGGACTCCACAAGCGGTTGTGAGTTGACACATGTCTATTTTTTTAATTAATTAAGTTTTAAATATTTCAATCTAGTTCCTAGAGGACACATGTCACCCTTCAAGACCCGCTTGTGTAATCTGTTAAACTCCACTGACGGTGTATTGTATGATTTGCCTTAATATATATATATATATATATATAAAATGTTGGAAGGATTGAATTCTTCTTCTTTTCTTTTTGAATAATTAGACAATAAAAGCAATTACTTGAGTAGAAGTATGTCAAAGTAAAGATGAGATTCTTTATTGGTGATATATTTGCCCATTAGGCAAATCAAATTGGAGGGCATGCCAATTTAGCGACTTATGGGTACTTGAAAAACTAAGACACTAAATTTAGAGAGGAATTCGATTAGTACTTGATATTGAAAATACTATATAAAATTAATTTAGAGAGGCTAATTATACGTACTTGATTTCTACTACAATAATTTAACAATTCAATTAGAAATGGTCATGCCGAAACGATTTTTTTTCTAAACAGCAATAATTTATAATATTTAGGTAATTAAATTTAATTATTATCAACCCTAGTTATGTACCTCTTTAGAAATGAGAAGCACCATCAAAATGGGGTGGGAAAAAAGTATAATAAAAATACGATACTCCTGAAAATTGTTGGGCGGCACGTAAATGCACCTCATTCCTTCCATATATAAATATATGCTCCCAATATTAATAAGTTCTAACAATATATTTTTCCCTTCTGATGATCAGCCTGTGACTGATCACTTTATAATTATTATTGAAAATCCAAAAGATTCAGTAATGATTCACCATCAAACAAGCTTATAGATTCGACAAATTGACTAAAATAATCCATTATTAAATTAGAATATAGCTATGGCATGCAAGATTCGACAGACTATAAGCCTGATTTGCTTAGCGGTTCATTAAAATTATTTTCCCACTTCTCTGATTTGCACAAAACTCTGCTTAAATTTTTTATATAATCAATTTGATCTCTTATGAATTTGGAAGAGACATTGAGAAGGGGCTTTCGGGACGTGAAAGATGATGAAGCAAATCTTGATTGAGATTATTATGGCTCTAGAAGGCCACGAAAGAGAAATTCTTTTATGTAGAAATCAATATAATTTGTCGATAAGATGTGAATTATAATTGAAACTTTAATGGGTTTAATTGGTGGCTTACTGGCTTTACACTATCACGAAAGTGAACTTAAAATGTGTGATTTATTGTAAATACTATATCTCTGCAATCACTAATTAGGTTATGGGAGGTTAGCCAGGCCACGTGCAAACCTAATATAGGAGATTTTCTTGTTCGCCTACTATAAAATTATTACTATTATACTGATATACTCCTTATGTTCTTATTTATAAGTTATAACTCGTTATTCTTTTCTTATTTGTCATCTTACGCTACCAAGAAAACATTAATTACCTATTTTCCAAATCTACTACCATTCTTTAATTAAAGAAAGGGAACGAATATGTGAATACAGATGAATATTTAATTAAGGGTGTGATGGGAAATTATTAGTATACTAAAATATGCATAAAATTTACAAACTAACTTTTAATTAATTTTCTTTGTTGAAGATTTCATTTATCCATGACTTATAATAAGGAACAGAGAGAGTATATAGGATAGATATCCAGCTTATGCCGCAATTAATAATTTGTTAAGACTTGATTAAACCTTAAGCATTGCATGAGTCTGCCATATATATATTATTATAGAATTTTCATTTTCAATTTCGTTTGAACTTCGAAATTAATTACATCCCAACATTCTAAACCAAGTTGCGTGATGGGTCCAAGACATCATAAGCTGTGATTCACATGCCTTTACAGGCAGGGTATCCCTTGTGACTTTAATTAATACAAATTAAAGAGATCCTCTGCCAGAAAATGATCATTTTTTTTGTTTCAGAATCCTTCTTTGATTTCCAAGACAACTAAGATTGTGCTTTTATTAATCTCTTAACGAGGAACTATACCCTCTTTCTCCCCAGTTGTCTTCCTAAAATAATTATCTTCACTAAATTCTATAAACAAACGTTAATATATATAATTGCCTACATATATATACTTTTATGAATAAATATCACCTCAACAATTACCCATAACCATTCTTTAGTTTTTTATTAGTATAACATTTTGTCTCCTATTTTAGTATTCAAAGCAAATTTCTGACTAATTCAAATCCGACTCACATCACACATCTGGTTTTGGTAAATGAGTTTCAACTCAAATAAACATGTATATCTCATCATCAAAGAGAATATGACAGTTTATTAACCCAAAAACTAAAATAAAAAGTTTAGAAAAATAGTATGGACTTTTAAGAAATATATATAAAAGTCCACTATGTTTAAATTAATCATTTAATTAGCATCCCTAAATAGTCCGAGGTATCTACCTATCTAATCATATAATGGCGCACTCATTTACAACATAGAGAAGGCTAAACAAGCATAATGCAAAGTCCGACATATGATAATTAAGCAAAAATGATTGAAGAAAACTTTAGCTTATTTTAAGAAATATATGAAGCAATTATGAATCTTTAAAAAAATACAATAAGCATAAAAATAAGTAATCCCCGTACAAGAGCTGATTTCACAGGTGACGTTATTAATTACATGACATGAAATAATTAAAGCCAGAATGTTTTTTTTTATTTGCAATTTGTCTTCCCTTTGATTTTAAAGAAATTTTATCAAATTTCAACATGTTTTTCTTTACTAATTATTTTCTAAAAATAAAGTTGTGGATTATTTATAAAATACTAGAAGAAATCTAATATAATCTCCATATGCAGCCGAAAAGAAAAAAAAATTAATATAGTACATGAGGTCATTGAGCAAAATTCAAAGCACTTTGGAAGGTAAGACTTACGCGGCCTTTTGAAAACGTCAAAAGTAAAGAGTATTGTTGTAGTACACCAGCTTTAATTGATTTCTTTTGTTTATAAAATTATTTTTTTTGGTACATTATAAAATTATTAAACTTAAGTTGGAGAAATAGTAGTATCACGATTAATAAGTGATATATTCTTTTTTTTTTTGCAGAAATAAGTGATATATTCTTTGTCGATGGAGGTTATTAGAGGTTGAAATTAATTCTTGTTATTCAAATTTGTGATTTCTACCAACAAGGGGTTGGATCGAGTGGTAAGCGGCTTGTTCTAACTTAAGCATGTTTCAGGTTCGAGACCTTGCATACGCAGCTGCCCCTGTTAGGAGACTCACCCACCATAACCAGATGCGACGCGGGTGTGAAATCCGGATTAGTCAAGGCTAAGCCCTGGATACCAGATAAGGATACCAAAAAAAAAATTGTGATTTCTCGTTATCATCTTCTCTAGCTTCATACATCCGAAGATATACGTACAAACATGGTTACGACTCATGACTTTATCAATTAAAAAAAAAAAAAAAAAAGCCGTCATAAGTCATAACTCAAGAACATGAAGTCGGACCTGAAAATTTTTTAGGATTTGCTTGCTTTTATATGGTTTTATGAAGGCCAAGTCCTTGCTTTAGCTTGTTTACACTATATAACATGCATGAATAATAATGACAAGCATGTCCCAGCTTGTTGTTCTTGTTTATAATTAATATTTTCGCTGCATGAATATCTCAAAGCTTGTTCTTAATTATAAGTATGACAAATTTTCTGTGATTTAGTCGGCAAATTAATTCGATTATAATCGGTTTATCTAACATATCATGATGTCAATAGAGAAACTGATCCATTAGCCTCGTCACAGGTGGACCAATACCATAATTATTATTCTCATGAAAGAACAAAATATGATCAGCATGAATATTAAGTATATAAATAAATATAATTAAAAGAATAAAAACCGAGCAAGATATGGAAAAACTTATCTAATTATAATTGGTGTTGTTGCAAAGGCCAAAGGGTAATCCAAAATGCTGCATAATGTTGCATATTGTAGCAGGTTGAATGACTTTTGATCAGAGAATACATCGTTTTCATGTCGTCGCACCAATCCAAACCTATCCCATAATAATTTACATCAAAATTCCCCAGAGATAAGATCATCAATTCCTTTTCAACAGAGTACAGAAATGATTGATGAGCATAAAAAAGAATTTTCCTTCGACGAATTACATGATTATCCGAATTCCGAAGCAAAAGAATTAAGAGAAAAATTGGCTATATATGAATGCATTTCGAAAAAGAAACCAAGAAAACTGATGAGAGCAATCATATATAGCATAACTTGTTTGAATGGAGATTAGGGTCACAGAGCCCTTAATGGGTAAGAGTCAAGTCATTAAGGCAAAGGGACACTTTTGATCCATTAATGTGGTCAGCTGTAATCTTTCAACTGAAATGAAAAGCCACGATTTCAAGTTGTTCATCAAAGGGCACAAACAAGATATATATATATATGGCTTCAAAATTATTTATATATATTAGAAACAATGGCCTTTTGTAAGAGTCTAGCCAATTATGATTTAGATCAGTACTAAATTCGTAGAGTTGCAGAGGAGCATGAATTTTATATCTTTCGAGCTCTTTCTTTAGAAGAAAAAAGAAAAAACAATATGCAACGATCTTAATCAAGTGTTGGGATTTTGGTATAAAAAATAACTAATTGATCCACGGTCAAGACCCAAAAAGATAGATACATGAATGAGACCGATAGCATCAGTAATGAATGAATTAATTCTAAGATATAATATGAATCCTTTTAAGACAGATTCATATGCTCTGCAAATTTCTTGCATGGATTCATCGGTAGATTTGTTTTTAAAATGTTTTGTCTTTATAGTAAGTTATTTTACCCTTTTTAAGCTTGTATGGCCCATTAATTACCATGATTACGGCGTTAATTTTGTGTCAATGAATTTTATAGATTTGATCATGTCAATCTTATAATGAATCTGTTTTTCTTTTCGGTAAAGTTACTCAGCCTGCCTAATTCTACCGTCTAATATCTCGTGTGATGTGGTATTGAAAAATGTTATTACTATAATTTTTAAAACACTATTTCAGTAATACCCTAAAATTAAGGGATTTACCCTGCAAACCTCCTTATTTGTAACTAGCGGCTAAACTTAAAATTATTTTGTTACCTTAATTATTAGGCAGAATAACCGACGGTAAAATCAGGTAATCCCCAATCAGGAAAGCTTTTTAGCCTTTTACCCAAACCAAAAATAATACTATATATAATCAAAGAGATTTAGGGGACCGCAATCAACATGAGTAATGAAAATGACCCATCACCCATGCATGCTTAACACTATTTCTTTCTTTACAAAGCTTTAAAACTAAACATAGGGAGAAATTTTGGAGATTGATTTGATCAAACATTCAAGAGAGTGGTAGAAAATTGTGGGTTAAGGCTCAATTCACGGGTTGGTTTCCCCTTTTAGTGAAAGTCATTATCCAATTTACTGTACAAATCACATGCTTCAAGTAAACAACCACATGCTTTGCTCTGCGCTGCTTAATTTTGGGTCACTCTCATCCCTTGCTGTCAACTTTACATATTCAAAGAATAATCGGTAAAATCAGACTATCAAAAGAGGGCAGGAAAAAAAAATATCATGCGATTTCCTCAATTCATGGCAATCCCAATCCCAAATTTGTTTTTAATCGTTTCTTGCTACACTCATGGTAAGTAATTTTTTAGAAAAACTCATGGTAAGTAATTAAATTACCATCATATAGTATTTGATCAAATTCATTGATTCTATCAACTATTGGACCACCTTCGACATAAATATATATGTTGTAATTTAATTGGTTGTTGTTGTAAGACAAATTAAAGTGTGCAAACTTTATCAAATACAAATATATATACTACTAGTTATGACCAATTGGTTTAGATAATTTAGTTTTTGTCAAGTGAAGCCAAAACTGTTTAAGTGGGTCAATGTCAAAAGTTTCGGTGGAGTACTACTCTGACCTTGAAGACCAAAGCAGAGAGCGAAAGATAGTGGCGCCCTTTCAAGCAGACAAGACAAACCTGTTGGGTCGGGAGACCGAACGTCCCACTTTGGTTTAAACCCCAAGCTAGATATATGAACCGTACTTGAAATTAGAGTTAGATTATAATTAGCGGCTAATTTTAATTTGGTTGAAATTTTTTGAGGCTCTTGGCGACCATGAAAAGGCAAAATTAAAGGTGTGTATATCTCTCCCCTCAGGGCTAGTATAGTATACTGACTTTCTGACTATATTAAGCATGTATCAGATTCTTGGAACTTAGCTATATATATATATATATATATATATATATATATATATATATACCATTCATGTCACGGCCTGCCCTACCATAAAAAAAAATGAGATTCTTGATCCAATTCGGGGAACAGATTCTTTATTCTTATTGATCTGTTTGAGGGAACAGATTCTTTATCTTCAAGTCACTAAAAAAAAAAATTAAGTTGTCAATAGAAAAGATTTGTCATGTAACGGTTGCAAGCCCCATGCATGGAATTGGAGCTTAATTCTTGTAATTTATGAGATAATTTGATACTCTAATTTCTTTTTTTATAAAAAATCTAGGGATTGGAAAAGTTTTGATAGAGGAGCTGTTAGGATATTATAAATTGATACATATCATCAAATCCAAAACCTAGTCTAAGTTTCCCTTGTTCAATGCACGCCATAGCTATAGTTCCCCACACCTTATATATCTTGTATATTAATAATTTTTATAATTAAAAACTAGCTAGGATTAACGAAATAGATCACTAAAAAAATGAAAATACTATATATTATCTTCAAAAGACGTCGAGCCTTTGTTTTTAGCTGAAAATGGGCGGCATGGCGCATGCATGCATGTACCAAACGAAAGAAGTGGTGGCCATGCAAATTTCAATATGTCAATATTGCCATGTGAAGATAAGTAAGAATCGATAACACCAAAAAGAAATTAGAGGATAAAATAATAGTATAAAAAAGGTTTCTACACGTGCGCGTCAGCAAAAAAGTTCAATGAACAGCACGACAGCAAAGAAGGAAAGGATTACGTGAGTTTTGAAATTGAACTTTGAAGATTGAAAGATTGAAAGAGGCATTGAACGATGACCATTAATTATCAACTTTGAACTTTGAAACAGTGGTATATATAATGTTATAGGGAAGAATCAAAATTTTCAAAGGACAAAATCTATGATCTTGACAATAAATCTTATAACTTTGCCATTGAAAAAGAAAAGTGTGGGCGCTTAATTGGCCGACGATGGAGCTGAGTCATAGCCATCCCCACTTTGCTTCTGATCAGAACAATCGAATATATTATATCACGCGCCGACGTTGCCTTCTTTTCCTTTGGGAGATGTCTCTTTATTGTGGCAATGACTGTACTGCCGAAAGTACCACAGTGCATTTTTTTTTTCTTTAAATCGTTTTAAACTTCCACGTTTATTACACCACAGTGCATTTTTCTTTTCTTTTTTTCTTCTTTAAATCGTTTTGAACTTCCACATTTTATAGAGTTTTACTACACGACCCCCAAAAAATTGACTGGAATCTGGTCCCCATGACGTGTTCATACACGGTTGATCTAGCAGACTGATCCCACCACTACTTAAGTAAAATTCTGCTATATAACATGAGATGACTAGCCATGCATGACACGTCATGGGGGACAAAATTCAGATCAATATTTCTGACTGTGTAAAATTTCCCTATTTGATAATAACGTGGGACATAAGGTTATTACTATTTTTGTAAGAAATGAAAATAGTAATGAATCTTGTGTACATGTTAAGCATATGGGATTAAGATTTTAAAATTAATAACTTCGTAGTCTCCAATATTTTGACGATTTAAACAATTGCTTTCCATTCATGTAAGTGTTTAAAGTGTGGTTCCTACATGACTTATATCTTCCATTCTTTGAACATAGTTTTCTAAATAAAAAATGAAAACTATTAATTATGTATGTAATTCCAAAATTTTGTACGTATGAATCAAGAAAAATGGGTAGTATACGATAATTAACTAGTTTAATTAATGTGTACAATTATAGGGTGTGTAATTAAGAGTTAATGTTTTTAATCAAAGACTCAATGTTTGTAACTTTATCCGAAGAATAAGTAAAGCTTTTCCTCTCTAAATTAACATTTTGCAACGCACAAATATAATAAACAAAGCAATGTGAATGGGAAAAATAAAAGATCATATAAGATAACAAAAATCGATGAAATTAGCAACCAAGGTGCTGCCCATTGTTATTCGACGATCGGTTTCCTAATTTTTTTTTTAATAATTGGATAAATCAATCTTTTTTGGGATAGCATATAAGAATAAGATCCACAGATTCGGGATAAAAAGAAGAGAAAGAAGAAAAATTCTTCCTTCGTTCAACCATTCAAAAAGAGGAAAAAAAAGAAAGAAATGATCTAATTATAATAACATGATTGATGAATTGCATGCATTACATATCGAGGTGACATAATTATCATAACACTATTGGAAAGGATAAGTACAAATAATCATCCCTCGATTCACCTTGCTTCCAACGAAGCACTTTCAAAAGATTTTGATTAATTATTTCCCCAAAACTATAGTCGTTTTCAATGAATGGACCACCGCCAGAAAAAGGAAAGGGATTATATATATATAGAAAGCAATAATAATACTAATACAAATGGATAGATAGATTGATCATAAAGGAATATTATTATTATTAGGGGGATAATGGCAACAGCAGTGATAGTGGCGCCCTGTTGTGGAGACAGGCGGCGAATGAAAGCGAACCATTAGGCTCGGATTGGCACCAACCCAAACCCAAACCCAAACCCAATGCCGAAGGCAGTTTTTTTGGCCTTGGCTTGGGCAAAGCTTCGTCATGCATTTGTGAGACAGCTTTAGTTGCCAAAGGGGGCCAATGATTCCGTGTCAACTTGAAACTCCCTTAAAGCAGGGAACTATATATAGTCTATACTCAAAAAGTTAGTGTAAAAAAGTTGTATATACTATTGGAGGATTATTGCATGATCATCAACAACTATTGAATTCAATTGTGGTTGCTCCATGTTTCTCATTGTTTAATCAACTATTCAAATCTTCCATTACTAGTTGGGAAAAAAAGAATGCAAGATCATTTTCCATGTGTACTCGATGTTGACACCTTTCCTCTCCTTCTAGATTTTCTTTTGGTAAGTTGTATTTGGGATGATGTTAGCATTAATCAAGAACTCTTATTTTTAACACCAATCTTTTGAGTTAAATGTTCGGCGGTGTCCCATTAAGAAGTTTTTAATGTCCAAACCATGTACAGCTTGATTTAGTATGAAATCAACTTGCGAGTGGTGCAAGTCTACTTAGATTCTATTAAGGTCATTACTCACTAAAGAGCTAAAACAAACAATGAATTCCCTTTGTAAATTAACGATGACTCGAAATCTACTTACTTATTAGAAAAATAGTATATTATTATTGATATTGACAACTGAGTCGACTCTAAATTAGTTAAGAACCTTAATATGACTATCACCGGTGTTTAGATGCTACACATAATTTAGCATTCTTCTTTTCTTAAAATATTGACTAATTGCTCCATTCAAGGCAAAATGTTTCAAATTATGCATAATTGGGGTAGGATCTTATAATTTTGTTGATTTGGGGTAAAAAGTTCCAAAATTGGTTCAGTTCGGGCCGCTAATTAAATAGGAGCATAATAACCTTTTGAGCCAATCCTAACCCCAAAAAAAAGGTTGTGTCATATTTGATGAATTTCCTCGAATTAAACCAGTTTTGGAACATTTTACCTCCAATCAACCAAATTAAAAGATTCTACATACCCCAAACTAAGCCTAAACTATAAAACGTTTTTTCGTTGAACAATTAACCTATACTATATATATTGTTTATAACAACAACAATTAGATTTATGGGAAGATCGTTGCATACTCAATCTTAACTCTAGGTTAGACACGTCATTCTTAGGAAACTATATATAGTATCACTATGATCAATGCAAACATGAAAGACAATCACGGAAAGTGCAATGCCAAATTTTTTGGCTGATATCCCATATAATCTTCAAAAGAATACGAAAAGTATTGGTGAAAATGTTTTGATCCCCTTTCTGTGTTGTATGTTTGAAAATCAGGGATAAAGGCCCTTCGTCACTCTCACTAACCCTTCAATTTTTCTTGCACTCCAAAGTTGATTGAAAGCTTTCTTTCTAAGTATTCTAATGCTGTGGATCCATGACGGAAGTTGCTTTTTGACATGGATGGTAGTTAAAGTTGTTCATATAACCTTTAAATATTAAAAAAGCTAGTTAATTAAAGGTAAGGGAAATGTGAGAGATAAAATAATAACACTTTAATATATTAGTCTTAAAGCTCAGTCGGGCCAAAATTCACTATATTATTATTATATTACTGTTTATTAGATACTTAAAGGTCCTAGATTTTGTGCAAAATCATACCCTTATCAATTACAGCATAATTACTAGAGATTACACTTTTGCTTTTTCTTTTTTTCATTTCAACTGTGGGTTTCAGTTTTATACTTTCTTAAAGATAAGAATCAGCATTCCATTTTTTTTTATTATTTATTTAAAGTATGTATTTAGAAGACTACAACAACTACAACAAAAAGGAAATTATGATTAAATTAAGATCAAACTAAAAAGAAAGCAAGGGCGAAGGGTGGATTAAAAAATGGGGCTGAAGTTAAGTCCATGAACAAACACTTCTGGGCTTTTCTATATGTAAACAAGATACCAAAATGAAACAAATAAGAACCTTAATGGGCTTTTCTGGTACGGTCTTCATCCACCCGAAGAAAGTTGCCATCCCTCCCCATAAGCTGTTGATGTGGGCTTTACTTAATCAAAATCAATTCGAGTCCCTAAACTATAATCCTGGAGGACCTGGGCTCGACCCTTTATGTCATTTTCACAATAAATTTAGATGAATTTTTTTCTTGAAGACTACTTGAACCACTATAATCCAATGGGCTTAGCTTTGATTTTTCTTTCCCTTTTCTTCCTATCAAATGGAGTATATTTACTCTGTTGTAGATTCACCTATCAAACTCAGGTGCGTTACAGAGCAAAGTTTTCGATACCGGATAGGGAAAAAATATATTCAAACGGAAATGATATTAGACAAGGATACTATCAATAAGTGATTGATTGATGTGGTAAACAGATCCGACAAAAGTAAGAACCCAAGATTGACCCTCTGGAAACGTATTTGTTGGGAGGATTTGAAGTTTTAACCTTTCACGTTATAGGCCTGAAAGATATTAGTATTAGACCCAATGGGCTTATGTCTACTTGGTTTGAAGTACTATATAATCCAATGGGCTTACTTTTGCTTCTTACCAAATGGAGTAGAGATTCAAGCGGCAGTGATATAGACAAGTATACTGCAACAAATCTAATCCTAACAGTCTTCTTACCCAACAGAAATTACTTGTGTCGGCTGAGCCAATGTTCAGATTTCAGAATTCAGGAACCCACAGAAATAATAATACTATGGCCAACTTCATGAGGCAGTAGTAAATGTACTTAAAGCTTTTGAGTCAGAAAGCCAAGTGCCCAAGTGGGAACTTGTCATTTACTTCTGTCAACTACGTTATCTGCAATCTTGTCTCTTCAATTCATTGTCGCACCAAAGTTTTACTCATTAATTTCTTATTCAGGATTCAGATATCTTATGCTCTGCAAAACCAATTATTAAACTTCACATCATACGTTATTAAGAAGTTAATCCTAATTAACTATAAACTCAAAGAAAACAAAAAAACCCATTTTCATTTTTCATAGTTTTCTTCTAGAAACTTTTGTTTTTATTTTCTTTTGGTATTGCTTCAATTTTATACACTTTTGCACTTTGCTAATTGTCTACTTTATTTTTGCCATTAGTATGTATATATATATAGTATATACTTTTTCTTGGCCTCATGCATGGGTTTAATTTCCGGATAAAGACACTACAACCATTTGATTTTTGTAGCAAACCATTATTAGTTGAAATATCATGTATAGGACCCCCCATGAACAATGAACATCATCAAAATTTTGTATAATTAGTATTATTATAAGTTAATTAAGCACGATTTGCCATTGAGCTTTCTTCGCAATTTCCCTTCGACAGTCTCACCGACGGTCTAGCCTTTGCCTTCGCCCAACAGCTGTTGACTGTTCTTCTTTCTAGATACAGTCTCATTTATTTAGACCTCTTAATAATTTTTATACTAAATAAATCATATTTTATCATCAATTTTAACAAAAGTTGTATAGCTCGAATCCTGTTGGGGCCTAACTCCCAATTCCCAACCTCCAAAAACCCAAGATTATTGTAGTGAATAGATGAAGAATGTATTCTTTTATGCCCTCCGTGATATACTTTATTAGGGCAAAGCAAAAGACAATGGATCCTTTATAAAAAAAAAAAAAGTGTTTGATAGAATATTATTATTGACTCAATATATATGCATATTTCTTATGCAATTATTGATGTTTTGTTACTAAACCTTTCATGTTTAATACTTTCTAATCTTTTTCTTCCTTTCTTTCATCATTTTCATTAAATATTAGAAAAAATTGACCAAATTAATCTTCCTATCTCGTTCATTCCCATTGATTTTTTGGGGACCTTGTTAATGCTAACCAGAGAAGAAATGGGTCGGCTTTCTTTTTGGCCTTCTTCTTCCCCATTGAAAGAAACGTCTCCATCTATCAAAGTGGAAATGAGTTGCCAGAGAAAGCAACTTCAATTGCTAGCAAATTTGTCATTCTGAATTATTATTATGGTAACGACGGCTAGACCACTTTCTTTTTCACAACATGTCTAGGTTCTAGCTTAAATTATTACTCAATGTTATATGTATGTATGGAATCCATAAATCTAAGATATGTCTCGATCAATAGTAAGTTCCAAACCTTTCTAAATTCCCAAAAGTCAAATAACCAAACACAACCCTTTTTGTTCTTATTCTTTTCCGTGAACCCAATTTATTTTCTACTTGTATATTCTAATAATCATATCATGATGTTTCTCAATGAAAGGGCTTGTGTTCTTATTCTTTACTCAATCTCGATGTGGCCATGGGGGGTTGGGGAGTTTGGAAATGAGGATATGTTTCTTTATTTTGAGTAGGTAATTAAATAGCTAGGTACTTATAGGGCTGGAAAATCCTTTTTGAGAATTCAAGATGACACCAAATAAGGAAGGTTTTTTTTTTTTTTTGTGTAGAAGTGGGAATCAGTGAGAGACATTTAATTTATATATAAAAGAACAATAATCATTATCCTAAAACACAAAATTTGGGGTTTAAATAGGTTTAAATTAATCCACCATCATCATTTCAGTTTTGCACTTTTTATCAGACATGGCTTCCTATCATTGGAGGGGTTAGTTATTTGATTACCAAAACTTCCTTCCATTTTTAACATCTCCCTTTTTGTCAGTAGATGTAGTCCCCACAGTAAGCAAGGTATATATAGTTGTATAAATGGAGAAATTACAAAGTGAAGTGACCCATTTTTCTTTATTCAGAAATGGAGAAATGGAATTGAGATTACTTTACTTACACAATTAGGGCTTCAAGCCAAGATACATTTCCCTTTTTAAAATGGGACTTTGAAAAAACCTAGTATCTCAAATTTAACAGAAGTCTACAAAATACTTAGTATTTGTCACCATCAAAAGCAAGGAGAGACAGATTACAGATTTGAAAATGAATTCAAAAGACAATAAAGATGGTACTAGCAGGAGAATAGTAACAATTTCCTTCTTTTTTTTTTAAATTGTAATCATCATCATAGTAATTAATAATCACTATGGTAGAAGCCCCATTTTATTTTTGTGGTGAACTAAATGACAGATTTTTAAGAGGAAAAAAAGGGGAAGTGCCCAAGAAAATCTAAGTACAGAAAGAATGGAAGATGAAGAACAAACCCAACTTGAAGACTGACAAACCCAGAAACACATCCACACACACAAAGAAAAAAAAAAGACAGAGACTAGACATGATTCATACTGCTTAGTCGAAGAATTCCCAAGGGAATTTTGGCGGGACTGAATTATTATTATGATTATGAATATGATGATTATTGGCGGTTGATGTGGATGTTGAGGTGGTGACCGGCACCAATGCTGGGGAAGAATCAAATGTTTCCCATTGTGTGGTAACTACCACTGCCGCCGCCCCCGGCGGCGGATTCCTTGATTGCTGCTGCTGTTGTTGCTGGTATTGTTGATGTACAGGTAAATGAGCAACCGAGTTCCTTGATTGTTGCTGCTCTTCAATGGGTGCTAATCTTTGCCCGTTAAATTGCCTTGATGATTGTTCTTGAATTGGGGCTAATTTATGCCCATTTGTTTGCCTTTGTTGATTCTGATTCTGAGTTGCCGTTTGAGTTTGACCTCCATTGCTACTAGGCATGGCGTTTTTAACCTTTAACATATCCAGTGTTTCAACATATTTTTGAACTCTTCTCACCTTCATGATCAACAATGGCAAATTAATATAAGGCTCTGTTATATATATTAATATCAAATTCGAACTTTCTAAATTTGGGAATTTGTTTAATCTAATATACCTGCATTTTCCTTTGCAATTTGACATCTCCATCTGCCATAATTCCATCTAATTTAAGCAACTGATTCATCAACAGCTCAATCAAATTAAGAACATCTTTCTCCGCTACTTTCCCACCTTTAGTAATTATTGTTTCTAAGGCTGACACCTATTTAAAAAACCCAACCAAAACAATTCAATCTTCATCCAACTAACAAAAATAATGCTCAAAATCATTTAAAAATGCAAAAAAAAAAAAAAAAAAAGTGAATAGGAAATTGAATTATTGAGTACCTGGCCAGCAAGCCTATCAACTTCCAAGCTGATTTCAGAGATAGATTTAGAAGCCTTCTCCATTTTTGCAGTCTTCCTCATTTCCAATAACCTCTTTTCTTGACTAATTGGGTCTTCCACCAAAACAATTTTGGATTTGTCCTTGACTCCTGCCATGTCAAGAAACGCATTGGAATCTCTCTCTTTGTCTTTGTATAACAGCTTTTGATCTTGATGGTGTAATCCAGTTGGCCCTGTTAACATCTTCTTCAACTCCCCTGCAACCCCAAAAAAAAAAATATATATACAACCCAAAGTCAAAATACTAACTTGGATTAAAAACTTCAATGGAATTGACCAAGAAAAAGAAAAATTACCGAATGTAGCTTGAGAATTGATGCTGATTTCATGGTAGATGGACCCGTATTTGACCCGAACTCTAATAGTCGGTGGCGGGATAGCGGTTCGATCGGAATCCGGAGTTCGCTTTTGTACTAACATGCCACCGGGTCTAAGTTCCCAATCATGAGCAGCCGGTTCGCCACCGCCACCTCCACCGCCAAAAGTTGAGCCGCCATTTCTCAACGGTGAAGGCCCTGTTACTTTAGTCTTCATTCTCATCATCTTTTTATTATTATTACTACTGTAAGAATTTTTTGGTTCTGTTACTAAAAAAAGAGAAGATGGAAGATGATTTTTAGATCTCTAGAAAGAGTTGATCTGTTTCTGAAATCATGGAGAAGGGAATTTTCAGACAAAGAGGATGATTTTACGAGAAAATCTCAGACTCTGACCCCAGCATTACACGAGTCCAATTCCTATAGCCACGCGTATATTTACAAAGACACATAAAAACTCAACCCTTCAAAATCAAAAACCAAAAGAAACTGAAACTCTTCGGCTTCTTCTTTCTTTCCCTTTTTTCTCTTTCTCTCTCTTTTAGCGACCAATGGCGTCTTACCAAAGGTAACCAAAAAAAGAGAAGGAACCCAGACAGGGAAAAAAGAACAAAATCTTCGATTCTTTCCCTGCAAGAAAACCAACCAAACTCTCCAGATCGCTGACCAAAAAAATAAGATAGAAACCTCAGATCTCTGTCTTTCTCTCCCGACAGAAATGTATGCTCGGAAATGAATTCACTAGGAAATCAATGCCAAGGAAATTAACCGGAAAAAGAATCAATGCCAAAACAGAGGGAGGAAAAATGAATATAATCAAAAGAAATCAAAATTTCAAAAGTGTATATATGAATCTGTAAACTTTCTCTCTCTTCCTTGTAGTTCTGGAAAACTCGTGGAAGAAGAGAAAAAGAAGATGGAAAAAAATATGAAAACGAATAAAAAACGAGTGGACAGCTAACTGAGCTGCTGTTGTGACTTAAGAAACTCTATATATCAAGATTATATAAATAAATATTTATATTTTTATGATAATAATAATATATTAAAAACGAAAATGATTTTTTTTTAATAATACGGGAAAAGGAAAGGGAAACAAACTACGGAAGCCGCCAAACCGTGTAAAAAGGTTAAAAATTGAAAAAACTGAACGGAAGGGGAAAACGGAAGACCTTTTTTAGGTCTTTCACCAAACGCTGGGTCAGGGGGGTAGTGTTCAGCTGCGATACGGTTTAGTAATAAAAGTACGACCTTAGAGGCTCCGCGTTGCACACGTATGGTTTTTTGGGGTATTTTCGGGAGATTGTAGTAATCCCAATCATTGACCTGATAATTATGACGGATGGATTTGATAAACGGAGGATAGGAAGTTTGACACGTTGCAGTTTTGAGGGAACGGACGAACTGAACAAACAAAGGGTTGGAAAAAAAAAAAGAAAGGGGAAAGGAAAACCGGTGATGGTTCCTTGTCGAAACCGGCCACATGCTTCTCTTTTTCCGCTACTTTCTACACGTGTGACACTTTTACTTGATTTACCATCAGTAAATTTGTAGTAATTGGTAAACTACTTGTAGTGATTTAAGGTTTTAGGAGTTTTTTGTTCCCTAATAAGCCGTGAAAAGATTGATTGTCGTTTCTAAAATATAAATATCTTTAATTAACTGTTTTTTTGTCCTAATAGTAATATTTTTTGTCTATTGATTTGTTTAAATTCGATGATATATTCCTTTTTCTTACCTTCAAAAATGAAATATAACCATCCAACCATTAAAACTAGAAGAGTATTCTTTACCTTCTTAAATCTATGTTCTCAATTTTGGGCAAAAAATCTTACCCTTCGAGTGTCACCAAGTTTAGTTAATTTTCAATGGGAACAAATTTAGGTAAATTCCTCTATTCATGATATTTATTGTGGTTGAGTATTAGTGGTTGTAATTGTCTCAACGATGAAATCACTTATTCATTTAGTGGTGACAAATTGGTAAGACATATAAATATTACTCTCGATTAAATCGAATTGTACGTGCTTCTTAGATTTCGAGATCTCGAATTCAAATCTTACTAATAATAGTGTGTTTTCTTATGATTGCATTTAGAATAATTAATTCAAAGATAATAGTAGTATGTGTACTTAATAGTAGTGATAAAAAGGGAATCCCTTTTATGTGACATGAGTGACAAAGAGGGCCCGACCTATTTAGCTTTGGAATCATAGGGGCAACTATGGACATAAAGGGGGGATTAGTGTAACAAATATCACCACTTGGATTAAAATACCCAAATTAACTAATAATTTTCATTAATTTGGGATGGTTGCTTAATTGACTATTCCTTGTCAATTATTCGTGCATGGCGTTGTGGTCCTCTACACTAAGTAAACCAACAAAGATATGTTACACTTTTGAACAATGCTGATTATTCAAATTACTAATTAATATTTGTTCTTAAAATGAAAATGTAAAGTTTAAACCCAATTTACTACCGGCTCCATTTGGCCCTTTCTCCTTTGCTTTGAGTTTCAATTCATACCTTATTGTTTTTAAATAAAAATATATATTTAAATACATAATTCTATCAATAGTTCCAAATTAATTAGGTTAGTTGCAACACACTTGCATACATGTCCAAGATATATAGCAAGTAAATTAAGTACCTTAGGGACATTGTGGATAAGAATTGCAATGTGGTAATGACCAGACCAACCCTAATCTCCTACTGCACTTCATAACCTCCAAACCTAGACTTGTCGGTTTTGAACACGACATGAGAAAACAACACGAAAACAGTGTAATCTGACACGTCAAGTGAAACATGATCAGAGATGAGACACGACATAACTGACAGACACAACGTAACATACACAACAAAAATAAATGTATATCCTTAAAAAAGATTATGTTCTGTGGACAATATGACATGTGTAAGACAGAATGATGACACCAATGTTCGATCGTGTCACCAAACACGAAATTGTACACGAATTGTCATGTCCACTCCAAATTACATTCAACCCCATGATCACATTATATTATATAGGTTTTTAATTAAGGTTAATGAAGTCATAGGGACTCCCATAATGCTACACCTATTAATTTCACAATGAGCTAACATTGAATAGGTGAAGTATTTTACTTTTTGTTGGTTCAAATTGAGCAAAAGAGATCAAAACTTAATCTCAATTATAAGGGCAAGGAGGAATGGAGAGCTGAATAAATTGTCTAAAAGGGGAATAGAAATGTACCATAAATTGCAAATAGAAAAAGAAAGATTCAAAGTAGCTTTCTAACTTCCATATGGAGAGGTTGCCTACCTGCCTTGTATTTTACTACTTGAACTGCAAAATTTCACCAAAAACACTTGTCTTCCACCGCAAGAGAAAAAAGCTACCAAATCAAACACCACCGAAACCGTCGTTGTTGTAACTTGTAAGTGCAACAAAACAAAAACGTAGATAATTGCCAAATACTACCCAAATATAGTATAATTCAAAAGTACACGTACGTATAAAGTACATGGCAAAAAATTAAATACCATAAAAAGCTACTCACGGTAAAAATTAAAAAGGAAAATAAAAAATCATGCAGTAAATTTTGTACGTGTCAAATGATGAGTGCAATTAAAGGGGCCGTACCAAAATCTAGGGTCCTCTCTGTTTTCCACTGCAGACTTTTCTTTTTACTTTTTTTTTTTTTTTTCATTTGCCAATTGCCACTCTCTTCACTTCTGCTGGTCTGACTTTGTTGTCAGCCACCGACACTCTCCACACGTGTGAGAGGACACGAGTGAGAGTTGCACACGTGGCGTTTTGCAAGCCATTCACAGAGTCTTTCCCACGTGGGAATACGTGTGGGATGGGAAAATGTTCTAGTGCATACGTAAGTATGGATTGGGACGGTGCAACCTTCTGCAGGGCGGTTGTTCTTATTGTGTTTTATTTGTTTGTCCAAACTCCAATATCCAAATTGATACTTAATTTCTATTTATAAAGTAATTTTCCTAATAGAAATAGTGGTAGTTTATTGTTAAGTGTTTTATTCTGGGTAATTAAAATTAATTGATATTAATATTATTAAATTTTGATTAAAATTAGTTAAAAATTATTTTAAGTAATTAAAGGGTATTGGGGCATGTTTGATTGGGGACAGGATACCGACCAAAAGGATTTAAAAATTGGGGGTTATGGGGAGGAAGAGGAATGCTTTTGTTCCCAATGGTTTCCTAATATTTCTGTGGGACTTTGGTCTATGGTTTTTGTTCCACGTCATAATGTAACAGTAACCCCCTTTGAATTCCAATTCCTTACAATTGCATTGAATTTCCAAAAGAAATTTTGTGAAAACAAAATCAGATCGAGTAAATTCGTAACTTTCCCTCCTTTTTTTGTGTAAATCAAAAAGGTATCCGCATATATGTTTTTATAATTCATTATTAATTTTATATATATATACTACATATATACATATATATATATATACATATATACATACATATTATTTGAAACACCCAATGAAATTACTAAATGCCCCTTTTGAGGATCGATGAGGAGGCTTGGTTTAAACGTTTTTTGTCCTTTTCTGTCCTTTCTCACTTGGTTAATTACCAAAAAGTACTATTAATGTTAACATTATTACTTTAATGAATTTACTATTTCATCCCATGTTTGGGTTAATGAGGGGTTAGATTATTAAATATTTGGCTCAAATCTCAAATAGGTCTCCCAACTTTGCCATAAATCTCAAATAAGGGCCCGAACTTTAAAAAGGGCCAAATAAGGGCCCCAACTTTTAGGGAAAGCTCAAATAGGTCCATTCTATTAAACTGATTTTTACTTTTAGCTTCAAATTTCGACCATAATGGATGTAATTTTTTTCGATTTTGGACTAGAGTACCATCGACATTTGATAGGGAGATAATTAAGTTTAACCCTACTGTTAATAAAGGTTTTTAACGTAATTAATGTGTTTTTTATTTTTAATCCTGAATTAAAAGTTATTTTGTATTTTATTTTTTATTTTATGTTAGTTAATTTCCTAAAATCATAATTACAAAAGTCACATGTCAATTTTTTTATTTGTTCACACAATTTTTTTCTACAGTGTGACTCACGCTCCGATTGTATTAACATAATGAATCTATTTGAGCCTTTCCAAAAAGTTGGGACCCTTATTTGACATTTTTAAAAGTTCGGACCCTTATTTGAGATAGCAAAGTTGGGGGACTTATTTGAGATTTCAGCCTAAATATTTTAGTTTTTAATCTTTTTCCATTCACCAAATTACTTTAAGCCCTCAATTAGTTTCTCATCACTTCTTTTTCCTCCATACTTATGAATTTACTATTTAATCCCATGTTTGGGTTAATGAGGGACTATATTATTAAACATTTTAGTCATTTTCCACCTACCAAATTACTTTAAGTCCCTAAACTTTGGTTAATGTTGAGATGGATAACTCTACTTTTTGGTCTGTTACCAAAGGTGAATGTGAACACAATTATTTGTGGTTTTAATAGTAAATTTATCCCATGAATTCAATATTGTATTTTAAAAAAAAATTTCATTATTATACATTTCATGTTCAAATATAATGATTATAGTCTTATTTTTTTAAAACAAAATTGATTATAGTCTTTTAAATTCATGAAATGATGGTTTTTTCTTATATTGCAATATATTTTTCTATCTTTATTCGATAAATTAAGCGATAACAATTCTAAAAAAGGGGAAATAGTATGACACCAACTACATAAACTTTTATTTTCTACAACAGTATGTTTTAAAGCACTACTATTTTACTTTGTCAGATTAATTCTTCAATTATAAGACCTGCTCCAAATATCGAATTTGCTAACCACCTACTCACATATATCATAAGAACCGAGAAAAAAAAAACTCTATAACAAAAATATTTGTTAGCCACAAATCAAGAATGCTCGACGCGCCAGCGCGAGCCGATCAACTTGTGGGTAATTATTTGATACACCAGCGGTGTTAATTTTGGACTGCACAAGCGGGTTGTGGAGTTGACATATTCCATTTTTTTGATTAATTAAGTTTTAAATATTTCAATATAGTCCCTAGAGGACACATGTCACCCTTCAGGACCCGTTTGTGTAGTCTACTAAACTCCACCGCCAGTGTATTGTATAATTTGCCTAATTTTATTTGAGCCCGATCACCACTTCATAAATAAATCTGTTGACTCTTCAAAAAAGTTTTTTTTTAATTACAAGATTCGTACCCTCAAATTATTTAATTGCTTACTATTTGCAGAAATTTAGTTCCCTCAAAAGAAGTAGTAGTTGATTAATTAGTACTTAGTAGTAAATATTGGGTTTGTATCTTATATTAATAAAATGAAGAAGACGTCACTATTCCATTTTTAACAAAAAAAATATACTAGTATAAAAGTGAAGTTATCTGACTCTCTGCAATTATTGGAAAATTTGTGAATATAAATCTCTCATCTTAAATACATTATCAATATCGTTCGAAATAAAACAATTAAATTTATTATTGATTACGTAGATATAGAATATATAGATTAATCTGTATATGTTTCTATATTTCATTGCTTATTTCCCTTTTGGGCACTTTGAGACAATGTAGAGGTACTGTCTGACTTAATGAGCCTTCTAATCCTCCTAACTGTAATGACAAAACCGTTTATCTTCACTCTTTAATATGATTAAATCATTATCAAAGTCATTATATCCCAATATTTTAGGTCTTAAATCAGCCCCATGCCATGCATGTACCAAAAACTCATCCCCATGCCTTCTAATCACATATCCCAATTACTAAGATAATCCCAATTATGATAATTAGGCTTGTTAATGAGAGTTGTGATTGTAATCTTCAAATCCCTTTTTACAAAGTGTAACAATAAAATGTCACCTATAAAGATTTGTTTAATTGGTTAATTAGTTCATCTTAATATATTTTTTTGTACTAACTCCGATTAGTATCCGATAACCACATTGAGTTCCAATTAGTTTGGAGTCAAGTCACAATGAATCCAAATGCGGAAAGATCTCTCAGTACATGTTTTCTCTATTCGCAAGTTTAAGAGATATATATTAAACTCTTTCCACTCAACCCAACAATTATTAATCGTTCATCTTCCACTCAACCCAACACTTATTAATCGTATATCTCAATTTTAACGAGATATGTAAACCCTCTAAGAATATGAGTGATAATATATACAAATTTTTGGATTGGAACTGCAACCAAATTGGTTGAGAGTTGCTAAAGATCAGATGAAATTTAAAAAAAATGGAAGATTGGGAAAGAGGTAGGGTAAGATGAGTGCAAAGCCTTGGTGGGTAGAGAGGCATGCGTTGGGAGGTATCCTACTGAGGTGACATTTGGTATTTACCTTTGAACATACATCTGGTGGGCAATGGCTGGCTTCTTGTCTCTTTGCATGAAATCATCAATAATCAAATTGTGAGAAAATGCATCAATCGCATCACCACCGTTCATCTTGCCAATGGCCCCCACCTTATTAGGGCTTCCAGAAAAGCAAAGCTAATGTGATCCCACAGTTTGCATGACATGTTTTGTTTTCTAATCCGACATTGCAATCATTGAATTTTTTTTTCCCTAATTAATTTCTTATTTTGGATTTGGTTCGTTACCAAAGTCTTTCTATTTTTAAAGAAAGGTTTAGATATATTTATATACTACTACACCAAAATATATGTTTACGTATCCATTGAGCAAAACCATATTAGATTAAGGAACAATATGTTTTTCACTAAATTAGGAGTATTTTAGAATGTTAGTAAAAGTTTAATTATTTCTGTTAAAAAGATGTTTAACAACTAAGTATTCTATGATTCCCCTAATCCCCTCTAAAGTAAAACTCAACAAATATCTAGAAAGAGGAAAAAAAAAAGTTAAACCTTTCTTCCCTCTTAAAACCATACCCATATAATTGACACGGATTGAATTCCCATGCCCCAAGTTTTGTGCCCCACTTCATGGCTCATTCACCAAATCATGCCAGATGTCCCTTGTGTTATACCTTGTTTGTTTTTGAGTTTTAACAAGTAATATTTATACAAGAAAATAAAATAAGAAACCCACATAAACACATGTTTATCGTAATTTAATTTTCATAAGTTTCTATTAGGATGGATTATGATTGATTACTCTATTTCGTTTTGTTTCCAAGCAAAGATCCAAAGAATCGAAATCTTGGAGGGTGGTAGAAGGTCTCTTTAATATATCTTATTAATATTAATTTCGAAAATGAAAATCTAACCACTGATTAATCAAATGATAAAGAAATAAGTCGAAAATTCAAAGACAATTAACAAAAAAGATGATGATATATATACATATGCAATGGGATCGGTATCTATACCTAATTAAGTGATAGCCTAACAATTAGAATATTCAGTCAATAATGCTAATAATTACTATTATTATTTATTATATAGGACAATCTCCTAATTATTATTATTAGTACCACATATTTTCCTAACATTTGAGATTATCAATTAATCAATTATCGAACTTCACCCCTATATCAAACATGTCACGTGACTTGTTGATATTCTATCTGTCTCTTCGAAACATAAAATTATATAATTCTACTCAGAGAACTCTGTACATATTGTTAGGACACAAAAAATAATTGATTATGAACATTCCCATATTGTCAAATGATTAATTTGTGAGGGAAGAGGGGCCAATTGAAAAAGATTGGGGTGGTTAAACAAAGAGGCAAGGCGGCAAGGAGGCGCAGAGGGTAGGGCGGAAATGCCATGGCTAACAAGCAACACACGGTGTTCACTATTTTGTGACAAACCAGCAGCTCACATTATTTGTCTTTCAAGTCAAAAGAAACCCCATCTGATCTGATGCATGCGGGTGCGGCCCTCTACCCTCTCAATTTTGACACATTTTCTGCTTTGATTTTGACGTTCCCCAACTTGTTTCAACATATATATATATACACATCTATATATACCCTTAACTATACTTCCAATGTTCTTGTTGCATAACAGCTCATAAATCCATCTGTATATATATTATCTTAGTTATATCTCATTATTAGGCCAGCAATCTTAGTTGCCAATGCTGATTTTGAAACCGCCCTTCCAAATCATATGGAAGGTTACACACACATATGGCTACCACATTATTCATGAGATTGTCTAATAATTTTTTGTCACCTAATTAGAATTATACTGTAATCACTAAAATCTACTTAATAATCAACAACTGCTTGATCTAAGTGGTTCGACACTTGTTTCTTTTAAGTAAAAGCATCGAATTTGTAAACAGAGATAATTATTGCCATTTACATCCCAAAAAATAAACATTTAAGGGATATATTTTGATGTGAAACTCATTTAGACATGTTTAATTAATGTTAATATTAAATCATAAAAATTTGTATACTAATATTTAGCATCTAAAATTACATTTTTGCAATAAAATTAATTAATTGACATTTGACAGGCTAAATCGAGTTGAATGTGAGTTTCGAAATAAAATGATACCATTGTTAGTACATTAGGGTTAAAATTTTTTTTTGGTATCCCATCCAGTATCCAAGGCTTTGTCCTGACTAATCTGGATCCAACTCGCGTCGCACACCTGATTATAGTGGGTGAGTCTCCCAACAGGGGCAGCTGCGTATGAGGGTTTAAATTTGGTTAGTAGAATTTAGAGTAAATTGATATATGTTTATATAATCATTTATCATAAGAAAACTATATGATAATCGATGATGAAATTAATTAAATCATACTAGGGGTATAATTTAGATTTGGGGGAATAGTGTCCAGGTGTAAGGCTAAGGCTAAGATAATGATGGTGGTATTATATGATGTTTTTGGAGATGACATTATAATTGGGACTGTCTCTTCTTCTAAACGGTTTGTCCTTTGAAAGAGGCTATCATTGCCTTTTGCTTCTTACAATTCTCTTTCTTTAATTTTGCTTATAGATTATTGGGTTCTTTTAATTATTTCTTCCTGTTAACCAAACAGGCCACGTGGCTTTACAGCTCATCATTATTTGACTCTTTTTAGTTCTTTCTACCTAATCAATGGTGGGATTTTTCTGTCCCCACCGTAATGTTCATAAGTCAATATATCCCCACCGTTAATTTTAGCAAGGCACAATATTCTTTGAGTTGGTTTTCCATGTCGTTTGGTATCGTTTTCGTTTCTTATTTTCTTTTGCCAATTTTCTGTTTTTGGAAATAAAACAGTGAAAACATATTTGGCAGACTATTTCTGTTTTCAAAAATTTTGGAAACAGAAACAATGTTTTGGAAAAAAGTGGAAGTAAGAATTTTGTGTTTTCATGTTTTTCCAAAACACTTCGAAAACACAAAAATACAATGATGAACAGTAACTCACATGCTTTTTAATCATTTTTTTTACTTTTTATTTAAAAACACATACAACAAAATTGTATATCCAAACATGTTTTTGTTTTAAAAAATTGACAGCGCAACAAAAATAAAACGAAACAAAAACAAAAAACAAAAAACAAAAAAACGAAAACGATGCCAAACGACCTTAATAATTTTACTAGCTCTCAATTGCTATTCTTTTTTTTTCTTTGTTTTGGTATTAAAAAAAAGACTTGGGTGTATGATTAGGAAGAAGATTGTGTTTCAATTGATAGCTTTATAAAGTTTGTTATTACTACTACGCTGGAGATATAAGCTATGGAAATTCATTGGTCTTTCAAAAAGTGGATTATAAATTCTTCTTTGTTAATGAATTTTGTTGAGTTCTTGAGGTACAAGCAAATGTGAGTGAGGGTAAGAAATTATGAGCAATCAATTGATTGCAGAGTCGAGACCTAATTTGGAAAATAAATTTAAGTCAACTAAGTATTAGTCTGATTATGGAATAAACCAATATTATGAACTGTCACAATCTCGCCCTTTCATCTTATAATAAAAGTCTACTATATATATATAGATGTAAATGTAACTTAATGCTGCCTACTTTAATAATTCCATGATGAGATGACTTTTGAGTCATTCTTTTTTACAAACCCAACTTGTTTTTTATTAAATTATAGTAAGTCAAGGATATACTCTCTTATGTTAACCAAAAATCTGAGAGATTTGTGTAAATAGTTCACCCGCGCCTCTTTTAGAAGTTGGATTTCGCTTAAGTATGAAGTTTGAACTTCTTACATTTCTCTTATTTCATAAATATGAAAATCTTCATTGTTTCAAAGTTAAATCTCTATGTGGCGAAAAAAAAAAGTTAAATCCTCCAACAAATTAAGGTTATGACTTTTTAATTACGAAGGTATGCAATATGTATACAAAGGCCCATGTTAATATGGGTAAATTTTCATATCAAACCTGAATTGGGATAACCTCCTCTCATCTAAACTTTTTTGCGCAAAAAAAAATATCAAACTATTTAAAACTAGTTTAAAATGTCCTAAGTTCTGTTACTTCTCATCGTATTAGAAAGATTGCTACATTCAAAGAAAAATTGCTAAACGAAAGAGCCTTAAATTTTGTTGGCGCCATATCAATTACTCAAACATTCATTTCTTGATGATTGACAAAGCGACATTGAATTTTATGTCACGGCCAAAAAACATCATCTTAATTCTTAATCCTTAGAAGTAAAGGAAAATAAAGGAATCCTATACTCGTGGAGTATTCTCCCATCGTAGCTGCCCAAAATTCTCCCAAGTGCATGTGCCACCAGCATGTCGCTGTCAGACATTTCCCTCCAAACAAGGCCTATCCAAACCCACAGAAACCTTATCCCAGGAACCAAAGTAGTAGTAGAAGTACTTGGGAAGGGTTTTAGACAACGTAGTAGTTTTTACCGTTATCAGCTTCAGAACAAGCAACGAAGCTTTGAACAGCCATGGCGGCCTTGAGCAGCCAGTTTTATTGCGCTATCCGTCAACTTCCTCACAATGCCAGAACTAGGCCTTCCTTCACTTGCTCGGCGCAACCTTCACAAAGCAATATTAAGGTAATGGTTCAAGAATCAATAACTCGAGAAATTTGTCTGCTTAAACAGCTAAATTAGAAACTTCTTTATCGGGAACAGGTTGTTATAAATGGAGCAGCAAAAGAAATAGGAAGGGCTGCAGTCATTGCTGTGACTAAAGCTAGAGGAATGGAGGTGGCTGGGGCGGTAGATTCTTACTTTGTAGGAGAAGATATTGGAAAGGTTTTGAGGTTCCTCATTCCCTTTCTTGTTCCCTGCATTTTCATCCACACATTCAACTAATTGAATCTTACTCTCATGAGCTTCTTGCCCTTATATGAGACTGATATATAGTTTAATTTTGTAATACTAGGTTTGTGATATGGCAGAGCCTCTAGAAATTCCCATAATGAATGATCTCACTATGGTTTTAGGTTCAATATCTCAGGTAACATTCTCATACCACTTCCTCATTTGATGCACAAATATTCACCAGTCATGCCATTTTAATCTAATGAATTCTATCAGGCAAAAGAGACAGGAGTTGTTGTAGATTTTACCGAGCCTTCAGCAGTTTACGACAATGTGAAACAGGTTCGCCTTCTAGAGAGGTTCTTCAATCCACTTGCTTTTACAGACGCAGTCAGGATTAACCATATTCTACAATTTAGACTTGAATATATAGCTGGTGATATATTTTAATTTTCCCTGCTTTCTACTTCTCATAGACAACAGCTTTTGGCCTGAAAAGTGTGGTTTATGTGCCTCGAATCAAGCATGACACGATATCAGCATTATCTGCATTCTGCGAGAAAGCCAGCATGGTGAGGACAGGGTGAGATATATTTCAATTTCTACTTATTTCCAAAATCTCTATAGTACTTTGCACAAATGTGCCTATTATATTGTTAGACCATCATCATCTCCATGAAATAACATGTTGCAGTTGCACTTAGTTTTTTTTTTGGTTGAAAATTTTCAGGGTTGCCTAGTTGCACCAACTCTATCCATAGGATCTATTCTCCTCCAGCAAGCTGCCATTTCAGCTTCCTTCCACTACAATAATGTAGAAATTGTTGAATCAAAGGCACATGCTAAAGTAAGACTTCTATTAAGTCTGTACTAGTGTTTCATAATTTCTTCGAATTTCATCATTTTGAGATGCAATTGTCATGGAAATCATCCAAAGTTGTATGAAATAGACAGACCTGAATTGAATGTGCATGTGATGTGATGTAGTATATGTATGTAATTCTGCATGTATACTTTAATAACAATCTAAAGCTACACAATTCCAAGATATCTGTACCTTGGAGATCATGTTTTGAGGACGCTAAAATGGTCATTGATGCAGGATCTTCCCTCAGCAGATGCAGTCCAGATTGCCAACAACCTGTCTAACCTTGGTCAGCTTTACAACAGAGAAGACCTTTCAACAGATGTTTTGGTAAGCACAAATACAAAGGCTGATGTTAGAGAAAAAATTTGAACAGGCAAAATTCTTTCATCTTATTCTTTCTATAGCTTTAAGTACTGATAAACCTTACCTCTCAAAGAAAAGATAAATAAATAAGTCAAGATTAGTGTTGACTGTTAAAGCTAAGATGAAGTAAGAGAAACCTTGAACTGTTTTTGGTACTCTATCTTGTCAAACATAATATATGGGTAACTTCCATATAGAGGTACTAAAAAAGCATAAAAATTTCAACATGCATTATCTGAGTTTGTACTCGGTACTTATGGGTTTCATACTAGAAAAATATATAGAGATGGAGAGACAGATCTTTATTGATGAGGGTTGATGTCTACAAAAAGAATCAACAGAAGCTATATACTGTAAAAACTTTAAATTCTGTTTTAGAATTAAAGAATGATAAGGTGGCTCATTTTTCATTTTTGCCCCTTTTGTAAGGCAAGGGGTCAAGTCCTAGGTGAAGATGGGGTGCGTGTTCACAGCATGGTCCTTCCTGGGCTTCCATCTAGTACAACAGTTTACTTCTCAGGGCCAGGAGAGGTATGCTCTCTGAATGATCTTGTCCTTGTTATTTACTTTATCAAGCAGCATTAGCTAGATAGGTTCTTCACTACCAATCTCATTCAAAAGTGCTGCTGGCCATAGGTTTACACCATCAAACATGATATCACAAATGTGCAGTGCCTCATGCCAGGCCTACTCTTGGCTATTAGAAAGGTTGTGCGACTCAAGGTAACCGATTGATCATATCTTCTTCAAGCATTTGTTCATCACATCACAAAAATAAACTTACTGATGTTGTCTTCACTCTTTCGCAGCATCTGGTGTATGGCCTGGAGAAATTCATGTAGGATCTCATTATTCTTCAGTTTCCTCTGGTGTATAACGCGTCTTGGTAAATCCAATGGAGAATCATTTTCATCCTGCAAACAAACATTTTTAAAAAGGAATAGATGTCATTCTTCTGGCAGGGACATTTACAACGGAATATGTGTTAGAGTGGAGAAAAGAGAAAAATGATGCATTTACTTTTCTTTGAAATAAGATCATTGTAATTTGGTCAAATATTCAAAAGATTTCAAAGTTTTGGCATATGTACTTCAAAATCAAGGTATGAAACCAGTTTAGTCAAGTAATATAGATTTTGACCCAAAAAAAAAAAGTACATATAGATTGGCACCAATTTTCTCATATGCTCATATCCATCTCATTCCCTAGAAGCCTAAGCACGAGAATAACAACATTAGAGCACCAAGTCATTCAACCTATTGATAGCAAATTTAATACCACAATTTTATTTCATCTAAAAATCTACTGGACTTATAAGGAAGCAACTTCATAGATCAGGAACTATAATGGTCTACAACAAAAAGATTCAAGATAAAATAATTCAATATAGGCTTTTAGTAATCGGTCCTGTTTTACAACCAGATATGCACCTTCTCCAGCCACAGTTGCTGAGACATGACTTACATCTTATAAGGAAACCTCAAAAGAAATTTAGAACTGATTTCTTGTTCTTATGTTAGATGTTTCTCTCTTTCTCTTAATATCTTAAATTCATGAGTAGAATATTTATGTCACCCCAAAAATAAATGATTATTTTTGCATCACAAAACCTTAGTCAAGCCTTAAATTTGAGATTTCACATAGAAACTTGTGAGCTTCAATCAAAGAAACCATCAAATATGGAGGCAAAAAAGGATGTGACCATTAATTATGGAGAAAAAGTAATATTCGATTTCAAACAAGAAAGTTCCATTGGCGCAATACTACATACTCAATTATAGTTCTAACACCACAGAGTAGGTCAGTTATGATTGCTTGTATCGCCTTAAGAATCAATACTACTTTACGGAATTCAGAAATATAGGTGCAAACCCTTAAGGTATAAGGAAAAATTCTACATCTTAGTTGCTCAATAATGAAGCTTGCAGTTGACAGCAAAGCTCAAAGGACAGGAGCCTTGTATACAATTTGAAAAGTTTCATTTTCATGTATGCATCATCCTGCACTTTCATGAATTGCAGTGTTTAGATGAAGGGGCTTCTGTATAATTAAGATTTATAGCTTGGAGTATGTAAAAAAAGTAGCAAGTTCTTTGTTCTTGTAGCATTTGGTATACAGTTAGGATTTAGTTATTCAGATATACAAAACAAAAGAAGAACTCTTTGAATTATGAAAAAGAATTGATAATGCAATTGGAAGACCTACTAAATCAAAAGCCAACACTGTATTGGTTACTAGGAGGCCACAACAGTTGTTATCAATCTAACTATAAGAAATGCTGATAAAGATAGAAAAAGGTGGGACTCTTTTGAAGGAATTAAACTTGCCAATCATCCAGTCAAGAGTGAAACAGAAGTTGAGTATCACTTAACTTTTAACCTGAAAAGCTGGATCATCAAGAATGGAGAGTAGCAAATGAAGCTATGAAATGTTGAAAAAGACTTCAAAAGACATTGCAAAGTAAAGTAACAGATTGAAGGTAAGTGTCACATTCATTTCACATATGTACAAGTGTTCTCAGTCCTTACTTCTGAGTTTGTTTGAAATTGCTCTTATCCAGGCTCTATCTTTATCACCATATGCATATCTTATGCTTGAAGCCAAAAGCACAAAACCTTCAGTGTTTCTTGTCTCATTGTTGGTTGACTTTGGATCTATTTGCACCGGTTGTACCAAGACAGAACGGGTCCCCTGGGGAAGCATCCTCCAAAATTCAGCGTCTGAAATAATGATTAGATCTTCACATTAGACCCAGAAAGAAAAGTTAAAAGAAACATAAGAGAAAAGGAAAATATTGCTCTAATATATTAGCAACCATTGACATTCCAATACTCAGGAAGAACCCATTTTAGCTGCTACTTCTATCAAACAATTGTTAAAAAAAGATAACCGTCAGCATCAAAGTACAATAATTGTCTGTCTGTGATGGAAATCACATTAGTAGGAATATACACCAAAACGTCTCCCATTCTATTATACAAGCATCTAATGATAGTTTGAGGAAAAGAGGGAAGAACAGTTATAGTTTCAAGGTCAGCCAATTAGAACTGAACTGAAGTCTATAGCATCACCACAACAGGGCTTTATCAGCAAGAATAACAGTCATCATTAGGCTTCCTAGGCTTGGTGCTCCAATCAAATGTAACAAGAAAACAACAGGCCGCATTTCCACAGAGATCAATAGTTCAGTTTTTAGTCTTACAATGTTCTTAGGAGCTAGTTATTCATTAATTCAATTATCAAATCAATATTACATAAGATTACGCGAAAACAAAAGCTCACGATATTATTTACCTCCGACTTGAGGGAAATAGAGGGTGTCCGTTAGATCAGACAGGCCAGTTTCTTCTATTTTAATTTTGAACCAATCAAGTAAATCATCTTTTGAGACACCATCCGGCACATCCCAATATCCACGTACACATAATTGACCTTGAGCTAGTATCAACTAGAAAATGTGAAATGGTAAAGCACAACAAATTGCACAATTGTCAATAACTCAATTGAAAAGTAGCTTTAAATTCCAAATAAAGAGCGTATTCTCAAAGTGGAGATCTTTACCGCGGAAGTGGTGTTCGTATTGCGCAATAAAACATATGTTGCCCAAGCCAAATCTTCCTTCTGAGAAACCGACACATTTTGTGACATAACAAAGATTTGCTCAGCGCCTTCTGGCAAAGTCGCTTGATCTATCGGAGTTGCACCCTATAAGCAACATGTTACTACAAATGTCTAATCAAAATTTGACTTCAAAACTAAACAAATAATTTGAGAAAACGAAATTTAGTAATTTACCTTGAGAAATTTACCAAGGTAAGGAAGTGCAACCGAAAATGCAGCCAGTGAAATACCTAAAGACTCCGATCTCTACCCAAAAAGAAAAGTTGAAAATTTTATAACGGAAAAAATTAAAAACCGCCACAATGAAGAAGAAGGCATATTACCAGCTGCGCACCGGTGACTGAATCGGATCCAAGCAAGTGGTTCAATACGATGAGCGACCCGAACCCATACCCGATCCATCTAGGTAAATAGGATTCGTCGAATCCGGGAATACCGAAAGTGAATCTAAGAACAGAGAGATTCAATTGTTGCTGTGAATCGTCGAGACGAGCTGAGATTGATGCGAATCTGGGGCGAAACTTTGGAGCGGTTTTTAACTGAATTAACGGATTCAAACGTAGGCTTTTCGCCGTTATTGTTATCATCTTTTTATCTTTTCTTCCTTTTCCACATAGAACTGAAACCGAATTAACGGTTGAGAATTCAAAAGCAAGTGCACGGGAAACTATTGGGCCTGATAGGTTTCGGGCCCCAAATATGTTATGGGCCTGATACCTAATATGTTTTGATTTTGCTTTTCTTGGGCCTAAGGACTTCTTCATTTAATAATTGGGCTAAACTCAAGCAATAAAAGGTGTTAGCTGTTACTTGATTCAACTTCGAGTTGGGTTCCTGAAGGTGCTCAAGCCCCAAAGTAGAAACTCATCCACTAGAAAGATATTTTCCAATCTTCCACTCTTCTAAAACCAGCATTGAGAATTTTTTTTACATTTACACATGAAAAGATTGATGGATTAGAAATTGGGGTCCGACCTTTCATAAAATTCTCAATTAAGGTTCTTAACTTTAAAAAAAGTTAAATAAGTTCATGACTTTTTGAGTAAGACCAAAAAAGACCAAGTAAGTTCAAAATGTGGGTTGTCAGACACACACATCATTAATTTAAATGGCATGTTAATGTGGCATAACAACGTGTTCACGTGGTATAACGGCATGTTGCCATGATATCATAAAAAAATATATATATACATATATATTTTTAATCCATGCATGACACGTGTTGCCATTTCATTTGTTCGCGTCCTTTTTATTACACGTGCTGGACACACCCTATCAAATCTAATAGATTGAACTTAATTGACCTTACTCAAAAAGTGAGCCGTAATTTGACCTTTTCTAAAATTGGGCCCTTAATTGAGAATTTTTCAAAAAGTCGAATCCAAATTTTAGATTTCAGCCTTACAATTTTTTTTTTTTTGGAAAAATTTACACCAGACTTGTTAACTATAGGTTTTAGTTAATTTGCTTGTTTGGTAGATAATTTTGATTTGTAACCTATTTAAGCTAGTTTCTTATTTTATAAGTTGAATTTTTACTTATGGGACATAAAGAGAAAGTATTTTATATTGTAATAAGATTTCGTTGTAACCTAAAAAAACTTTGACCAAAGAATTATCTTATCTTAGAAGAGTATATATATATATAAACTAATATATAAAAACTACTATTCTAATTAGCAAACTTTATTAAGTATATAAATAATAATAAGATTGACAGAAAGCATAACCAAAAAGTGGGGCCATTTATACTCTCTATCTACCCACTTGGCCCCTTTGGTACATTACAATTTACAAATTATAAGGAATCAATTAAAAGAATACAAAAGAAACTTATAACCAATGTGCTTCATGTTCACATATTTTTTTTTCTAAGCTTGCAGCTCACAGACCGGTGACGTTATCTTTTTCTCCTCGAACATAAGGCATCTATAAATTTCTTATTTAAATAAATTAATCATAAAAAATAATATTCAAAAATGTATATATTAAATTATAAAACAATTAAAAAAGGCATCGTCAAGCATGTTAAATACTAGAACTTTACTATTAATTATTAAACTAAAACTATATTTATTAAAAAAAATGAAAGATTTTTCTTATTTTTACCTCTGCCAAAGCCAAAAACCCACACGGGACCTTGTTTCTATTGTGAGTCTTCCGAGACACGTGGCACTCTCACAATCTATCCCTATCCTTAACCTTCCTACAAGCACAAGGTAAAATGCAAATCAACCCGAGCCCACATCCTATAGACCCAAATCTCGAAATACCCACTTTCATCGACCATTCAGATTTCTGCCACGTCATCTTTTCCTCGGAGTCAGATAACGTGGACGGATCTGATTAAAGAAAGTAATCACCCCTACGCCAAACTCTAGCGGACCATTTTTCCCCATGAGACCTACTCAAGTAGCATCATCATCCCCACGATCTACCGTAGGCCGCCTAGAGATTAACGAATCAGATCTCGCCACGTAGTCAGCGGGCTCGCGTCGCCACTGCGGGATCTAAACACCGACTTGCTTGGGCTATCATTGCCGGGACACGTGTCCTTCTTTCCAACAGACACATTCGGTGACATAGGGCAAATTTACCGGTGCGGCCGGTCAATCCCTCTCTGCAATTCCCGCTAGGTATATAAACAGCCTCCTTGAAAGCTCTCTCTTTCTCTCTCTACCAATTTTTTTTTTTTCAGTTTTTTCCAAATTAAGTTTTTAAAAATATACAGAAAAACAGGGAAAATAAAGTAACGTTTCGCTTTTCATTGTATTTTCCTCTTTTCCAGCTCGAGATTTTGAGGTTAGTAGCTTCTCTTTCTTTTTTTTCTTAATTAGTTGTTTATTTCATTTAATTTTTTCGTTTAATCCTTTTCATTTAAGTTAAAGTAGTTTAATGTTTTTGTTAGCTCGAATCTGCTTTTGATCGATCTTTAAAACTGGGAAAGTCTGCTATTTTTTCTTGGAAAATTAGTTTCATTCTGAACTGATTTTTGCTTGCTATTTCTTGATCTTCCGTTAGCTTGCTTTAAGTTCATAATTAATACGGTGAATCTGTTGATTCTGGTGCTGTCCTTTCTTTTCAATTCGAGTTCGATTACACTCTCGGATTTTGAATGCGTGTGATAATTTGGGATTAGAAATTGATTAATGGTTTAGTTTGAGTAGCAGTATGATTTGATCGCTAATTTGGCCTTACAAAGTGCGAGAGTTTAAGGTTTCTAGTCTTCTGACTTACGACATTCTTGGTTTAGTTAGTTGGGTCTAAATTAGGGTTTTCTTTGGGGGCTGGTAGTATAGAAAGTTTGTTTCTTTGAGATTATGGGGGTTAATTGAGGAGACCTACTGGGGCTTTTTCACAGTCATTCCAGTCTGGATTGATTTGTCTTAGTGGAATACTGTTGGCAAAGTTGTAACTTTTTTCTTATGAAGCTAGTGTAATTCGGATTCTAATTCCTGTCATCTGGTTTTTCTATTATACATTGTTTTTAGATCTCTGCTACAAATTGTTGAGGGCGTATTTATTATTAGAAAGGCCTGGCTCTGGATAGCTATTTAGACTCCAGCCACCAAGGGGCGGTGCCTCCTATGGCACCTTCTCGGGTGGCTGGAGGGTTAACCCAATCTTCCTCAAGTTCTGGAATTTTCTTCCAAGGAGATGGGCAGTCCCAGGCTGTAGTTAACTCTCGCTTGAGCTCACCTTATGAGAACTCATCTAATTCAATTCCTGGAACTGGGCGTCCTAATCTGGGTCCGGTTTCGGGGGACATGAACAGTGCGGTGCTGAACAGCGTGGCAAACTCGGGACCTAGTGTTGGGGCAAGCTCTTTGGTCACAGATGCAAATTCGGCATTGTCAGGAGGTCCCCACTTGCAGAGAAGTGCTAGCATTAATACAGATTCATACATGCGCTTACCAGCATCTCCCATGTCCTTTTCTTCCAACAATATAAGCATGTCCGGTTCATCGGTGGTTGATGGATCCTCTGTAGGCCAGCAGGGCTCTCATCAAGACCCAAGTGTCCAACAAATGCAGCAGAGTCAGCAGCTGCAGCAAGGGGCCTCAAGTGCTACATCTTTGCCCACATCACAAACTGGGCAAGTTTCACTTCCCATGGGCGCACGAGTTCCAGGGTCCTTCATGCAAGACCCTAATAATCTATCCCAGGTGCAGAAGAAACCTCGATTAGATATCAAGCAAGAAGACATTCTGCAGCAGCAGGTATTGCAACAGCTTCTGCAAAGACAGGACTCTATGCAGTTGCAAGGCCGAAACCCTCAATTACAAGCTTTACTCCAGCAGCAGAGACTTAGGCAACAACAACAGATTTTGCAGTCAATGCCACCAATGCAGAGAGTCCACTTGCAGCAGCAGCAGCAACAAATGCAGTTAAGGCAGCAATTGCAGCAACAGGGCATGCAGCAAATAGCGATGAAGCGTCCCTATGATGGTGGTGTATGTGCTCGCCGGTTAATGCAATACCTATATCACCAGCGGCAAAGGCCTCCTGTAAGTTCATGTTTTATCTTTACTGCATCTCGTGGTAAAGCTTCGTATTTCAGTTAGTTCTTTGCAACAGTTTCAATCCTATTAACTTACGTAGCAATCTGCTATATGCTCTTCTGCATACTTAATTGTCCTGTCAGAGTTATGAAGATTACTCATTTTTAACTTAGTGTAGAATTGACTATATGCTCCCATGCATACTCTGTTTTCTTGTTGTTACAGTATTGGCGTTGACTCATTTTCAACTTAGTAATTGCTGAAGTTCTAAGGTCTATTAAATGTTCTTTTGTCTTCTTAGGACAATACCATTGCATACTGGAGGAAATTTGTGGCAGAGTACTATTCTCCTCGTGCAAAGAAAAGATGGTGTTTGTCAATGTATGATAACGTTGGGAGTCATGCACTTGGTGTTTTCCCTCAAGCAGCTATGGTTAGTCTTTGTGCATCTCTCAAGTTTGCAACATAACAAGATTATTGTTTTATAACAGTGTTTAGGTGCTTACCAAATTGCTTTAGTTAAATGCTTGTCTATTAATATGTCATATTCTTACTATCATATATATTTCAGGATGCATGGCAGTGTGACATCTGTACGTCTAAGTCTGGAAGGGGATTTGGTAAGAGATTTATGACCAATTACTTTGTTCTCGAATTTTTTTTTCTTTCTCTTGGGTGGGTGGGTTGTTTCTCACATGTTAGAAAATAGATGCCATATGCTTGCACCTGCAGCTTTATCTAGTTTTTCTCTTCACAAATTCACTTATAATTGGTGTTGCAACTTACCATCTGACTGCTTAATTGCTTTTGGCCAACTAACTACCCTCTTATGTTTACAGAGGCAACTTTTGAAGTACTCCCCAGACTTAATGAAATCAAATTTGGCAGTGGAGTAATTGATGAGCTTCTGTTTTTGGACATGCCTCGTGAGTGTAGATTCCCTTCTGGAATCATGATGTTGGAGTATGGAAAGGCAGTTCAGGAGAGTGTATATGAGCAACTTCGTGTGGTTCGTGAGGGTCAGCTTCGCATCATATTCACTCAGGACTTAAAGGTTCACAGAAAAGCTGTTTTATAATTTGCAGTTGTTGTTCCCTTAGTCTAGGGAATAATCTATTATTTTACCTTCTCTTTTTGCAGATACTGTCTTGGGAGTTTTGTGCACGTAGACATGAGGAACTTTTTCCTCGTCGTTTAGTTGCACCACAGGTACAAGCATTTTCACCTTATTAGCTTAGGCCTAAACATTTACTTGATCATTCTTGTTTTTACACAGAGTCTCACTCCTTTCTTATTCTTTTACATTTATCAGAAAATTAATTTTATTGCTGCTGTAAATGTTAACATGCAATCTGGTTAGTTTATTTTCCTTAAGGTGATTCTTGTTTTCTTTTGAAACATGTTAGATTCTTGTTGCATAGTTGTTGGGTGCTAGTGCTAAATATATTATGGTTTTCTAAGATGTATATTTGTCTGTGATTCTTAAAAGAAAAGGAAGTTTGTAAGCAGGACAATGGGGATTTATTAACAACAGCCAACATCTTCACCTGTATAACCTAATTTGATGTTATATCCTTGTTTTATTTTCTTTACTTGGGTTTGTCCTGTAATGGATGTTGTTGAGTAAACTGTCAACTATCTCCTTTAGGGATGAAACAAGGCTCTATTTTTTCAGAGTAATTGGTACCAATCATTGGCTCTGTGTATCAGTGTATGGACTAGAAAGAGATACTTTCAGCATGGACCCTGGATTAATGATACTTTAAATTCCTAAGAAAGAAAAGGGGAGGAGTTAGAAGTTTCTTAGCTGTGTGTTTGCTATTTGAAGGGTAAAAGAAGTTGAGGAATAGAGTGGAAAGGTGAGAAGAGTGAGAATTTGCAAGACTTTCTAACTTGTTTGGTAGTAGGGAGGCTAGTAGACTATATCGCTTATGTCCTATTACCATTTCATCTTGATTTAAAATCAGTTCTAACATGAACTTTAAAGTTGAGAAAGGATTGCTGTTTGAAAGCTCCAGAGTGGAACACTCTTATTTCAAATTCTGCCAGTTTGTGGAATTCAGAAAAATGGTGGGGTTTGGTTACCCTTTAAGTACATTCCCTCACCTCTCTTTTAGTCCCTTTAACACAGTGTAAATGCCACTCTAGTTCTCTAGATAATGTTAGAAAGTATAACAGAGAAAGCCCAGAACAGTATTCTGCAGTTGACTTACACCTTGGTAAGGAAGTACGCCCAAGGGTATCAATTGTTTTTGTTGCTTTCGTGTTAAATTAATGTTTTGATCTATAATAATTTCATTCCTTTGTCATGTATAATAGTTAATATTTAATTATTCTACCAGGGTTTGAGCACTTACTAAAACTACATATGGGTTTCCATTTTTTGATCATTTATTCCCATTGTTTAAGTTATCGGGAGACAATTGATATAACTTGAGCTTGTAAATTGTGCAGGTAAACCAGTTACTTCAGGTGGCACAAAAGTGCCAGAGCACAATTTCTGAAGGTGGATCTGAGGGGGCTTCTCAGCAGGACTTGCAAACAAACAGCAATATGTCAGTTAATCATACAAATGCCAAATTCATTTTATTCCATAAATTGATGTTATTTTATCCAATTCATGGTAGAGGCCTTAAGAATCTTAGGCAGAGCTTCAAGTCATTACTTGAAAATCTTGGAAGCATATGAAGCTTTTCTAATTTGTTATATGATATACCTTCCTTGAGTGCAATTAAGCCAGAGGTCCACAACCTGATAAGTGATTTTGCAGGATGTTGAAAGAGTAGTGTTAGTTATAACTGAGTAGCTGTAGGAGCTTCCACCAGATACCTTTTAGATTGTTGAAGGTTTAAATTTGGTTTTCATGTTACTCCAAATCCATTCCCTGGTTTATATGTTTTTGGTGATGTGGCATTGCGTGCTTTTTCTCAGGGTCCTGACGGCTGGACGACAGCTTGTGAAAAGTTTGGAGTTACAGTCACTGAATGACTTGGGTTTTTCAAAAAGATATGTAAGATGTTTGCAGGTACAGTTTAAGCTCTGTACATCTAGATTCATAAGCAAAAATATATTTATTTCTAGTTTCCTGATCGTTTTTGCATAATTTGTTATAGATTGCTGAGGTTGTCAACAGCATGAAAGATCTGATAGATTTTTGTCGAGAACACAAGGTTGGGCCGATTGGTGAGTTATTCTATATATACTGGCCTCTAACATCTTGATGGTTTTTCTTCTATTTATCTTATCTGCGGCTGACAACTTATGTTGGTCTTATGTGGCATACTTTCTTCTCTTACTTTGTAAAAAATAAAATCATTCCAAGCTTGTTTCAATAATGATTAGCTAATATTTAATTTTTTTGCTCTTATTCTTTAGAAGATAGAATAATCCCAAGCTTGTTTTTATTTGATAAGCTGCCATTTAGCTAAGACATATATGCCTGAGGGAAATAAAACCTTTTTTGTGGCATAATGCTTCTTTCGTTTTCTTCATCTTACTGTTTCAAAATGAAGTCCTCAAGACCATTCTATGTTCATCAGCTTGAAAAGAAAGTTTTTAAGGGGAGATTAGTGTCTTTTAATTTTATAACCATCTATAACCATATCTCTGGATCTTTTTTCTGCTTAACTTTTGCTGGTTCTTATGCTTGATCTACCTATTGTTTAGGAACTACGCTTTGGTTTATCGTTATAGACCGAAGCATTTTTAACTTTAATTCTAACCGCGGTACATGATATTTGCAGACGGCTTGAAAAATTATCCTCGACATGCCTCTGCAGCCAAGCTCCAAATGCAAAAAATGCAAGAAATGGAGCAGCTAGCAACTGTTCAGGGTCTGCCGACTGACCGGAATACCCTAAATAAGCTGATGGCATTGCATCCTGGAATAAATAATGCAATGGCCAATAACCATCACATGGTTGGTCGAGGAAATTTAAGTGGCTCTGCACAAGCTGCTTTGGCACTTACCAACTACCAGAATATGTTCATGAGGCAGAATTCAATGAATTCAAACCCTAACTCACTTCATCAGGAAGCTTCATCTTCCTTAAATAACTCTAACCAGAGTCCATCTTCAAACTTCCAAGGGCCAGCTGCCTTATTACCAGGATCTATGCAGACCATGCCTGTTAGTGGCTTATCAAGTCCCCATTTACCATCTCAGCAGCCGCAACAGCAACAGCAGCAGAGGACCTTAAGTGCTAATAACTTAATGCAACAGAACCATCCGCAGTCCTCTCAGGGTAGCCAGGCTTTACAACAACAAATGATTCAACAGCTGCTACATGAGATGTCGAATAATAATAATAATACGGGAGTTCAACAGCCATCTCTGAGTGGGCAGAATGTGAATGGGAGTGTGGCTAGAAATGGAGTGGGTTTTGCAAGCAACACTACTGCTCCAGCTCCCACTACCTCGAATGTGTCGGGAAGTGTTGCAGGGCCTGCGCCAAGCCGAAGCAACAGTTTTAAGGCTGCTCCTTCTAACAGCGACTCTTCCGCAGCTGGTGGAAACAATGGTTTCAACCAGAGAGGACCTGATTTGCCTCAGAATCTCCATTTGCAGGATGATATAGTTCCAGATATTGCTCATGAGTTCTCGGATAATGGGTTTTTTAACAATGACCTTGACGATAGTATGGGTTATGGCTGGAAGGCATGACTAACATAGTGTTTGGCCCAATAAATGGCTTCTGTTGGGTGAGTATTGGGCAAATCATTGTACAGCATATTTGAAATAGCTTCCCTTTCTTTTCTATTGTTTTTTCTTTTCTTTTCTTTTTGGTTCTTTCTTCCAGCCTCTCTAATATGGCATTGTTGTGACATCACTTGCTTTGTGCTTCAGTAGGCATTTAGTGATCTTTTCCTTCTTTTCCTTTTTTTAAGGTTTTTTCGTTTTCAAGTCATGCAAGTGTAATCTATGGAACAAACTTGAGAACAGATTCAGTTTCTTATTAATATATGATATATTTACTGGCCAGATTTTGCCATTCATTGTATTTACTATTTAGGTTGCTTTAACACTGCTCGGGGACTACTGCAAAGTCAGAAGTAAAAAATTACTCTATTGTATTGACTCTGTTTTTTATTCTTAGCTGACATTTTTCTCCGGCCACAGCTGACAGCTCCAAAAGTGTTTAAAACTTACATTCCAAGCAACGAAATGACCCAAAATTAACCTATACCAACTCAGAACCGAAAGTATCAAACATTTGCGAGTGTGGAACTTTGACATAAATCATTAAATCTTCATGTCAGTTTCTGGTAGCAGAACCAGTAAAGCAGAAAACTGTAATGGTCTATTAGCAGTTTTCAATTTGAAGCAGGGGGCTCGTCGTCATCTGCATCACTACCTCCAACTGCCCCGGTCCCGAGTAATGCATTCAACAGCATTTGTTCCCAGCCTCTCGTGCCTCTCTGTATTAATCTTGCAGTGAATGTACGAAAACGAGAAGATGCAGCATGTCCATGCTCCTCTTTGGGTGACCCTGAGGAAATCATACCATTTTCTGATTCAGGCAAGTACTTCAAAGTACACCTTCCGGTGGCATCAAGTATATCGACATCGAAACTTGATAAAAGGGGCCGCCCAACAATTTGGACATGGGAGATGCTGCACAAGGTCAAACAATTCTACGTTATTTAGAATCAGATATCCCAACTTGATTATGGATAAAACAAGGCAGGACTTGCATTTTGTTTACATTTAAATGAAGAAACAGCTTCTAACATTAGCTATGCTTCAAATCAAACTTCAGCTTAAATGAATTTGTTACTGACAGAAGAAGTGTGCATGAACATGTCCCATTTCAGCTAATTTCACGTTGGAAGAAAATGAAACTCCAATTTGTTATTCTAAGGCCTCAGTTACCAGTTTCTTAAAAGTTAATGGTTAGTCAATTTGAACCGACAATGAAAAATAAAACCTTTATCATCCAAAATATTGTTCAAAACTTGTTTGTGTGTGTGTGTGTCTGAGAGAGAGAGAGAGAGAGAGAGAACCATATATAATATAAACCATCCATTTCTTGTCTTTGAACTCTACCCAGCAACTCAACTTGCAAGAATCCTCCAATACAAAGAACAGGCTCTGGGAGCTTGAACTTCTGTAAGCAATTTTCCTGTCAATAAGTTATTAGAGCTGTTTAGTGAAGCAGATGACAAGAACTTTAACACTAAAAACAGAAAATCCCAAAGTTTGTTGTCAATGGGGATACATTGTAGCCTAATCACTTCAGGAGGGTAGGAGGGTGGGCGAATAATAGGAAAGAAGGAAACAGAACCCAGAAAAGCATAATCATTTTTGCCTAATGACTCGTATAATAAAACAAATGCAATTTCTTTTCCTCACTAAATATTTTATCAAAGCAAAATTATAGCTGTTTGCCATGCAGCTAACCTGGGCCATTGGGAATTCTGGTGAAACATATGTCCATATAAACTTGTTATCTGATATCGTGTCACTCTGCAACTCCTCAGCTAATCTTTGATGACCCATTCTAAATCTGACCGCCTTGGACGAGTATATTGGGAAGCCATACTGAAAATAAGCTAAATGCAAACATAGTTCTGTCAGTTAAAAAAATTTCCCAGTAGGCGAGTGGATATACAGGAGAAGAGTACAAACAAGTAAGAATTGAACCTCGGAATGGCTGAACATGGATCTCTGTAACAAGACACATTTTGGCCATCAACTTATAAATCAAAGTCTCAGGAACAGCAGGATCACTTTGGCCTTTGCTTGACCAATATGATGCTCTATGTTCTATTCTATCTCGCGGCTCCAAAGTATTAAGAATGCTTTCTTCAGGGTAATTATCTGTGCTGGATGCACTAATGGCCTCAGATATGCAATCCTTTCTTGTTAAAGGGCTAAGGCCTCGAGCTAAAATGGCATAGACTCTATGATTCCTCCTAAGGCATTCCAACTCAAAATGATCATGCTGAATTACTTTGACAGAATCTATCAAGTTGTTCACTTCAATGGTGTGAGCAACACTAGATATTTCAGGCAACAATTTCAAGCAAAGCTGCTTACAAACACCATTTTCAATCACTGCAAGATCAATTGCACATATCAATATTGTTGAACAGAAGCATACATTAGACATTAACATTGAACCATATGCACAAGAACACTGAAGTTTATAAATTAGACATGAACACTCAAGATCAATTACCCATATCAATATTCTTGAAGAAAAGCATGCATTAGAGTTAGACATGAACATCAAACCATATGCACTTAGAAAGCTGAAATATAGAGCTATAGTTACCATCTATGCCAGTAAAAAGCTAATGATACTTCCGGAAAAGGAAAGAAAAAGGAACTGAGCAAGAACAAACAATGATGCCAGCATGATTTGCTTACCAAATTGGCGCCAGGAAGTGGAAACTAAGCAAACTCTGATTAGATCAGCAGGGTTATCCAGATGCATGAGAATCTTCATAGACAAATCAGGTCCAAGCAATTGTATGAAATCACCGCAATTATCCATTTTGGGTCTTTATGGATCTAATCTAACGCTCTGTAGCTACAACAACAGAGGACCCAAAAAGAAAAACTCAAATACAGCTTAGGAAATTATTACAAAGATTCAGTTGCCAAGCAAAAAATTGATATCAAAATTGATAATTGTCTGTCTACATAAAAGCAATACAAGGTTAGTAAAAAAATACAAAACTTTGTTCTGGGTTTTGATTGAGATCAATCAAAGCTGAGCTAAAACAGACCGAAACCCAATCATGAGAGACAAAATAGAACATAATGGAAATGCCCCATTCCCAAAGATGATATCTTGAAGTGATTAAAGGAGGCTGCTTAAAAATAAGCAAAAAAAAGAAAGAAAGAAAGAGATATTTTGGGGGCAAAAAGGAGGAAAAGAAGGAAATAAGCTTCTTAGCACTATAATGCATGTAATGATGCAAACCTTAGAAATATCAGATGTAATAATGTAAACTCAAACTGAAGTATGAAAGTGAAGAGAAAGGAGAAGAATGAGAGATACCCTTTAGCATGAGAGAGAAGCGATAGATCCAAACCAAACCGAAGAGGAAAAAGGAAAACGTTAAAAAGACAGAAAATCAAACACCTGTTGTAATGAACCACCTGTCTTCGTTAAAATCATTTGTAAGACAGAGGAGGAAGAAGACCAACCACCGACTGGTTCTTGAGTTTTAATGCCATCTGTTCTATGATATATTCGTGGCCCATTTTAACTGTTTTCTCTTAATTATAAGAGTTTGGCTAATATCCTTTTTTTTCATTTTTGTAAGTGCTAGTAATATTTTCCTGGTTTTTTTTCTTGTTTCTTTCTTTTTCATTTAACAGTTCCCACATGTAAATGTTCTTTTTTTGGTGGTTGGAATTTGGATTACGTGAAAGGCTTAAGAATTGATTCTTGGTTTAATGGGATGATACGACTTACAATTATCATTGTTTGGCGGCGTTGGTTGAAGTTATTTTATTTATTTATGGGTCGTGTCAGATCAATCTGTTCATTTTATCATCTCTAATTAGGAATTTTGTACAGAGTGGAAAGGAAAAAAAAGGGTAAAAAGGAAGAAAAATGATACGGAAGAAAATTTTCGATTAATTTTATACTAAACGTCAGATGACATCAATATAAGTTAAATTATAGTACAACTCTTAATCAATTTTAATGGAATGAAAGAAACTTTCCACCAAAAATTAATGAGAGAGCTAGTTTTCACCAAAAAAAGAGAGAGAGAGCTACTTAAATAAATTCATACAATGGATACAATGTTTTTCTTGTTTTAATCTGGATTTTGTTATTCTTACTACAAGCAAGAGTAAACTCATCCACTTAAATAGAAACAGCTATAAATTGAAGCCCAAATGGTGGGGTCAAGGGCCTCATTCTCTGGATAAGAATGCCAAAGTGGCTAATTGTTTCTGGCCATTGAAGAATGCTAATGGCCCAGTGTTCAAAAATTGAAAATCCAATCCCCTAACAGTCCATTGCTTCAATCAGAAATTTAATGAAAAAAAAAGTAAAAAGAACCTTTCTTGTAATCTTGTTACTGTACAATTTTGAATATAAAACAATTTGTGTTGTACAGAAAAATGGTTGGAAAGTTAAACCCCACCAACCACAATTATTTCCCAGATTTACTGTACAATAGAACAAAACAATTTCTTGATTAAAAAAAGAGCATTTACCAAATACTCTATTACAAAACCTAGCTAAAAATTGACATTTTCAAACAATTGAACATGAAATGCACATGCACATTCACATTTAGTATATAATAATATATCTCTTCTTATGTGGACCTCCAAGAGAAAAAAAAAACCCACCCACATTAAATTTTTGTTTGAACTGCCCCATTTTTTTGCTGTAATTAACATATTTAATTACACTAATATAACACTATTTTCCTATTTTTAATAACCTAATTAAATCTTTGACTATACTTTCATTAATCTCTGCCGGAACTCACTAGGGTATATGAACACAGAATCTACACAAAGCCCTCCTTTGGTATGTGTACAATCGATCTGCATCATTGAGAATTTGATCTTTGTTGGGGAATTTGAGTTTTGTTCATCAATGACAAAATCACCAACATGGTAATGAACCCAGTTCCCAGGTTCATACAAGTAACATTCTGACGAAGCTTGTTGGCCATTTGATGTCGAAATCTGGAACCTGACAGGCTTGATGTTCCATCCATGAACTTGATCAAAGTTGCAGCTTCGTCGCCCAAATCTTTTCGAGGATTTTCCTAATTGCAACCTAAAGAATAGACTATATGAACCTGCTGGGAATTCAAAGTCCAATTCTCCAACTACTTCAAACCACCAGATTTGTTGAAGATATGCCACTGTCTGGAATCTAACACACGTCAAACAAGAATTTATTATTCTAATTAGTCAATTTTGATACTATATTTTCTTCATTTGTACAGAATTATACAAGTTTTATAGGTTTGGGGTTCTTTTGCTTCTAATGCTAGACAAATGTGTTTAAAGGAATTAATAAATTAAATCCATGTTATAATTAGGCAAGTCATGCATCTAATCTGCAAAAAATGAATGATACTTAAAAAATGAATACTTAAAATACAAGGCAAGTAATTAATCAGGATCGTTTATATTATATACAAATTGGGTAATTATCTTCTAAAGCTATTTAATTTCTGGTTTAGTCTTTTTCAGGCATAGCTCTCAATTACTGCAAGTTGTAAGTGTTTTATCACAATATATATCCAGCAGCCAAAAAGATAATAATCTAATAATAAAACGAAAATATCTTTTTTTTTTTTGAGAAATTATTAAAATGGTAGGACAAAGCAGCCCCCTTGGCCCTTGATAACAACAGAATCCAATAAAAAGGTTTCACCTAGCAATGTTATTAGACTTATTTCCTGAAGAACTATACAAAATTGATCAATATTGAACAGGAAAATAAAAAGAATCTCAAGAAGTACTATATATTGTAAAAGAAAAGCAGAGCAGATTGCAGAGGCATCAAGGAATTAATATATAAGAATGTGGTATATAAATTTACCTGGATTCTTCAGTTGGAATGTGATTCCAATATCTACGATCATCAATTCCTGTTATTTTCAGTGCCTTGGCGGATATTGACAAGCAAAGCTTACCGCTACTTTTATCCAACCACACTTCCTGCAGTTAAAATTTCCATCAGAAAAAAAAAGTCTTGAAGAACTAATCTTTTTTTTTTTAAAATGCAGGGGATAAGTGAGAAAATCAGTGATAAATTCAAAGAAAAATAGTCTTTTTTTTCTTTTGTTTTTATGATGGGATGGATTAAGGTACCTTGGTTCCACCATCAAATCGATTAGGGCAACACAGTCTTGCATAAATCTCTTTCTTGCTTAAACTCTCTGGATTTTGACCCAGAACTTTCTTAACCAGAAACCTGTAATTCGATGGTAGCTTTATTTCCCAAACAAAATCAGCTAAAGAAGCTCCATGGAAAGCCCTGTTCAAGCCAGCTAATTTGCAGATTTCCGGTGGATCTAAGTACATATAAATTGACGATATACAACTTTCCGGTACATCGCCAAGACCAGGAAAACCCCTCTGTTGATCATCTGCAAGACTCGAAACCCCAGCCCCCATAAAACAAAGAAATGGGAAAAAAAAATTCAAGAAAAAAGAAAAAGAATTGGGTTTCAAGAAAGGGCTTTTAAAGGTAGAGAAGAAGATGGTATATGATGTAGGAAACGGGAGGAGAGAAGGAAGAAGATGTCACCATTTTCTTCATGTTTAAGAGAGGGAGGAGTTTCCCTTTTGGGTTTTAACGAAGGATTGGAGACTTTGAGGAAAAGGGATAAAGTGGGGAAGTCCCAAATATTATTAATATTCTCATTTCTTTCTTTCTTTCTTTTGCCCCCACTTGATTAAAGAAAAAAAGGGACGTGTAGATGAGTATGCATGGAATATATTTTGTCTTCGGCGGATTGGGGAATAATGTTATATATACATACGTGATACATTATCCATACCCTAGCTTTTTTAGTGGCTTCAAGAAAAAACTAGCTCAAATTATAAATCCATAATTTAATTTCCAATAATAATAAATTCGGTTCAAAGCATATGCAAAATACTACTATCATTACTATCATTTACTTATTAATTTATGTGAATGGGAATAATTCGAAGTTAGTTATCAAATTACTAATTTATATATGGCATAATAATATTTGTATACTAGTGTTTGATATTTTCAGTTGGGAGATAAGTCAAATTACTCATTTAATTAAGGAAAATTCCACACAATCAGAAAAATTGATCAGAATTTTGTCTCACATGACATGTCATTGCTAGTCATCCTATGATTTGTAGTAAAACTCCACTTAAATAGTGGTGAGACCAGTACTCTGCTGAACCAATCGTATAAGAACACGTCATGAGGGACAAAAATTCGGATCAATTTTTCTAGTCATGTAGCAAAACTCATTAATTAATTCACATTTTGAGAATGCGAAATTGATAAATTAATTAATAATAAAGCATGCATGTACCAAAAGAATAACCCATCACCAATTACTTTTAATGATGGAAAGTTTGAAGATGCTTGTTATAAAAAGGGAAAAATACAAATACATAAATTTGGTATAGTGCGATTTTGGGTTGTTCTTATTTTTGCTTTGCCTGGCTGTGGCTATGGCCTTATATGGGCTGTGGCAGCAAGGGCGGTGTGCTCGTCAATCTTTCGGCAACAGATGAATGACAAAGAAAAAGTGTTTCACCTAACAAGAATATTAATATATATAATATATATGTTGATGAACTATTGTTATTAACATTAACAATATAAATAAATAAAGTAAAATTGCAAGATTTTGTGGAGAATGGTACACCATGAATTCGTTTGGAAACACACATAAATTAATAGTGCCACACAAAAGTCATTAGACTTTACCCTTGGTGGCCACATGCACCTACTATTTTAATAACCCCCATGTTTCCCTCGCTTCATTTTTCTAATAATAAATCAAGATCTTTTTGAATTTAATTAATTATTATATGGATTTCAACTGTGTATCCAATCCAATGTCATCAATGATCATTCCCTCTTCTCATCATATTAATAAGTATAGTACTATACATATATTATATAATTCAATTCCAATGGATTTAAAGCTTTGAAAAGATTGAAAATGAAGCATTGGTTAAAACTTAATTGAATATATAATGGGGTTTTACTATAAAACCCAATATTTTTGACCATTTTCATTAATTATTAATCCAATATTCCAAAGTGTTTACATCTATTTAACAGCCCACAATATTTTTTTGTTCAACAAAGAAATTAAGGGCATTTGTCTGATTAGCTCATTTTCTCAATTGCAAATCCCATACGGTATTTCTATTTAATTAGCAAATAGTACTATTAGATACGTATATTCAGATTAGACTTAATAATAAATTCCAAGTAGTGTATATATATGTTGGACGCCTTCAATAATTCACAAGCTTTTCTCATCATTGAACCAAATAATTAAGGACTTCCACATGATTCATATGTTAAGCAAACAGTGATCGTAATAATATTAATCCATCTGGATCCATCCGGCCCTTGACGTGGCGCTGACTCAGCAACACTAACTAATTAATTAGCCACATATATATTTTTCTTCACATATATTGAAATTAACCCCTAGTTAATTGGCTTATTGCTCAAAAAGGCCATTGAATTTACACAAAACGGTCAAATAACTAATTAATTAGCCACATATATATTTTTCTTCACATATATTGAAATTAACCCCTAGATAATTGGCTTATTGCTCAAAAAGACCCATGAATTTACACAAAACGGCCAAATAAGCCCCTGAACTCTTTAAAAAGGCCAAATAAGCCCTTTTCAGACGGCTAAATGCTGAAATAAGGACTAAAAGTTTCAAGATTTTCTCAAATAAGGATTAAAATATACAATTCCAACAAATTAAAACACATGCTTAGCAAATTTTTACAAATTATGGAATTATTAAATGAAAACCAATGCTTCTCATGCGTACACGTTAAATTTGATAAAAAATGATATTATCATGTTAATTAAAAATCAAACCCTATTAATCAAAATAAATTCATTAAATGTAATATGATATAAAATTATCGTGTGCTTTTTAGTTTATATATATCTTACACACTAGTATTACCTTATATTGTATCCAATTTGTAAAAAAATATCAAGTATTTATTCGGATTTGTTGAAAATGTGTATTTTGTTCCTTATTTGAGAAAATCTTGAAATATTTAGTCCTTATTTCAGTATTTAGCCGTCAAAAAAGGCTTATTTGGCTGCAATTAGAATTCAGGGGCTTATTTGACTGTTTTGTGTAAGTTTAGGGGTCTTTTTGAGCAATAAGCCCTAGCTAGAAGATGAAGATTTGCTACCTGAATTTGTACTTTTTCGTTTGGCTACCACTAATTTCTTGATCTTGATATCTGAAACTAAATCCTCTCATTGTTTAATGGAATTGCTTGGTCAATTTGGGTTTATTTTGCGGGTGCCAATTATGGGAAAATAGTGACGAAGATGCAAATTGTGCCACCCAGTTTGAAGATTTTCTCGTTTGTTTTCCATCATTTCAATTCCAAACCAATTTAATTTTCAAGCATATGGTCTTGTCAATCCCCCTCTTGCATCTTTCTATCATTTCATTACCTGATTTTTTTTAACTATGAACAAACTAAAAGCCGCCCTATGCATATTCAAGTTCAACGTATTCATGCATTTCGTCTAAAATACGTATACAGGGGATATATATATACAAATCATAAAGTTTATAATTCAAAGTATGGGTAAATTAAAGATTTAGTAATTCTTTTTTCGTTTAATTATATTGCAACCTAACTAAACTTTCATTACAAAAATATTGTTCATTTTTTATCAAGTTTGCTGCTAATTAAAATTCAAATATTATGTGACTAATAAATTATTCATAAATAAATTATAATTTTAAATATTTACTTTAAATTTTGAACTAATCTCGATGCAACGCACGGGTTCTAACCTAGTGATGATTACGATTGAAATTAAATTTGTTGATATTGATTTATTGAGCTTCAGTTGGAAGCATTAAAGAACAAATTAACAGTAACGAAATTTAATTAGTGGGATGGGCTGGAACTGATACTCCTTATTCTTCACATGAGTTTTAATGGTTGAAATCTGGCATATGATTCTATTCTAATTAATTCCAACTACTATATGAACTATCACTCTCACTAGCAATATAGTAGCTTTGAAAGGTCTATCAGAAAGAATATAATACTTTTCTTACGACTTTCTATCAAAATGATTTAGCACGTTACCTAACTTTTGATTTGTCTATTCATAACAGTCCCTACATTTGCTATGTTTTAGTTTTACAAAGTGAAAAGCATGCAATTTCATAACATTGATTTTGCCCATTGTCCGCCAATCGGGTGCATTCATTCATACATGAAAATGACATATAAATAATAAATCATGTGTTTATTATATGTTCACTCCTTTCGTTGTCCTGGTTTTATTTTAATTAAAAAGTAGTGTAAAAGAAACTGTGTAATATTGCTAATAATGAGAAGGGGATCACTAATTTGGATATCTCAATTGATGCTAAAGTTGTTATTGATCTTATTAACAATGCTGATGTTCATACTCATCCTCTTGGCAACTTAATTATTGATTACAGAAACCTGATAAAGTGCTTCACACACCTGAAGATTACACATTGTTTTAGAGAAGCAAACTGACTGGCCGATGCTTTGGCTAACATGAAGACTTTTGAATGATGATCTTTTGATTTTTAATTGTATTCCTAATACAATTTTTGATACTTTCATGGATGATGTTATGGGGCTTGCTCTCCCCAGGGCTGTAAACAATTAATTTTATTATTAATCTAGTTCCTTTTCACTAAAAAAAAAAAACTGTGTAATATTATCCTTGTCCATGGCTAACTTGCATGTAATTTATACATTAAGGGGCTAAATCATGGAATTAGGGGCAGAAAAAGAACGTGACTAAACAATAATAATGGTTTTGTACATTCATGTAATTAATAATAATTTAATGTCATTATGAGAAATAGTAAGAGTGTTAAATATTATATTATGAATGAAATATGGACAGAATCAAATTCCAGCGATTTTCAGGCAATCAATTGTCAGTGTATATAGAGCAGATTGGTTTTGACTTGAACTTGGAACTTGGAAGAATACTAATATAGTATACTACTATTCTTTTTAAAATTATACTAAAAGACAAGTAGTGCTTAATTATTTAAAACAATTCATGTTTAAAATAGAAGAAAAGAAAAGAGTCAACATATACAAACAGGTGGCCCTGCAGCTGTAATTAATTCCTGGTAATTAGGGGGAAGCCTCCTCAAATCAAACAGAAACTTCCTCTTTGCAGACACAGCAGCTCTGTTTAAAACAGATGATTTAAATAAACAGATTCCACTAATTTTTCTTCTGTGTTTTAAAAGCAATTTGGTTTTGATTATATATATACCTTGTTGTCTTTTAACCAAATCTTAATGCAATCCTCATGATATTTGTGTGCACAGGGCAAAGTCATCAATAAGTCCCCTTTATCATATTGCATCTTACATATCACACACCTGGGCTCAAATTAATTAAAATTAATGCACCATAATAAACCATAATAACAATATTAAAATCAGAATAATTGAAAGAAAAAAGATCCTAGCTATAATTATTTGCAGGCACTGAGATTGCAGCATTTAGGACACAGATCAGTGAAATCAAGACAGATATTGTGTAAATCATACATATACATATGGGTTTAAGGAGCTGGCATGGCAACTGTCTAAACAACAAGATTCAGAATCTCAGGGAGAACATGTTTTAAGATTCTGATCACATATCAGAATCAAGCATTATATATATGTTAATTAGATTAAAAGGACAATTAACAAGTTTTTTGAATCTGTAATAAGTACTATATCTTAGTATCTTACTCTGAGTCATCATCAGCAGCAGATTTGCTTTTTGTCTTGGATGGTCCTTTGAATTTGTGAGTTGGTAAGCGGGACATTTGCTCTACTGATAATCCTTTTTTAACATTACCATCACCAAGGATTTCTCCTAATTCTGACACTTGCTGACCAAATTAAAAGATAATAATACCCCAAAAGCTTAATTATATCATCAGATTATTCAATTTATTGATAAGGTAGACTCGAAAATCATATTTCTGAGACTTCCTACGTACCTCATAAGTCATGTTATCAAGGTTAATATCATCTTCATATCCATCAACTTCATGCTGCAACTAAATCCAGTTTAATATTGCATATGATAAAAAGGAATGTATGTAATTTGAAATGATCAGAAAATTTTTTACCCTAATCAAAGTTCCTTCTTGGCTGTCCCATCCTTCTGTCCCTGCAGACATGCATAAATAATAGGAAGGAATTATTCAACAAAAGATGCCTAAACCAATAGGGCCATTATTGAATCCTAGCCAAACTTTGGAACATGTTCAGAACAATGTACTATTGATTTGAACCAATTTGATTGAATATTAATATTCTACCTGTTATATAGGGTTCATGATCATTGAAGGAAATCTTCTTGAAACCATACTCCTCCTCTTGCAAGTATCTAGCTAGGGCTTCATCAGCTGCTATATGCCCTGGATCCAGATAACTGCTACTTCCATGATTGTAATTTCCATATAAGTGATGAATATGGTTATTATCGTCATTATATGTTGGAACAGGAAGTCCCTGAAGACAATGAAAAAAAAAAAAAAACACCATCGAAATCTTGAAGAAACCCCAAACTAATTAAGGATCAGTTTTGCAGTGAAAAAAGGAACCCAAACTGTCTGAAATACCTGGTCACGGTATATCTGTTGTATATTGTCAGCTTCACCAAAAAACCTTTCATACATGTTTTGCTCAAAGTTGTACCAGTGACTATAATTACTATGATCTGATCCGCCTCTCCTCATAATTGTAATCCAAAAAAAAAAAAAAAAAAAAAAAAAAAACTCAGACCAATATATATAGAAAGTTACTTAGCCCTCAAGTAAGGTAAATGCAAACAATTTACCTGAAAACAGGCCGAACTCCAATTTCTCTTTTCACAGGTACTACTAGTAACGTTTCTCTTTATCTTCGACCATAGAGTTATATATGACGGTCTTGAATTTTAATTAATGAGGTGATCAATCTTCATATATTACAGCATGGAAACAAATTTCAATGCGCTTATTTAAGAAAATAAAGTTTCTGGTGCATGAGGATATATATATATCACAATAATATACTTCTTATATATAATGTCATTATTATTAATCATGACCCATCAGAGTTACCACGTCTTCCAGTTTCAATCATTTTGTTTTCTTTGGTTTTATACATTGATTTCATCAAATCAAAATGGAAAATCTACAACCATATCTGATTTAATGTTGGGGAAGATTTTAAAGAAAACTTTGATAAGACCAAAAGTAGAATGTTGACTTGAGCTTTGACCCTTGCTTCAATATTCACAAAGAAGAAATTTCCATCACGATCCCATTTTTGAGTTTAAGCACGAAGTTGCAAATGTGAGATTTTAGGTATAGGAACGTTGCGTTCTCTTTCTCAGAAAAAGAAACATGTCATTTAAGGGATTTTTATGTGATGGAAGAAAAACTGACCTCAATTACCCTATGCCTACCTCATTACTCAGATGCTTACATTTACATGTAAGATTTGGCTATTGCATATGACCTTGAAGGGACAAAAAGTAGACCAAAGTGGTAATAACACAACACAAGAACCGATCTGAATAGTCTACTTATATGGTTTGAAAAGGAATCAAGCATGATAGTCTTGTTTACATTCAGACATCTTAAATCCAGTTGTTCGAAGTCTTACATTTACATGCCACCACAATCCAACACCTAATCTAGTGAGTGTTACAAATGACTAGTCATCAATCACCTCCCACCTGTCTCTTCCAGGAGTCCTCAACGATCAATTCATCGACTCCCCAGTCTTCGTAACTGAAAAATCAAGATAGAATCATCAAAGGTCTATGCATCAGAAAAGCTATAAACAAAACAAGTAAATAGAACACTAATCACAACCCCCACCCTTGTCCATTAAAGTACAGAGTAACACCTTTAGAAAGGACCCCAATTCTACTGTTCCCATGTAGAAATAGAAAGAATTCTACACCAAATCTCACCTGCCATCCGGCAAGTAGCGCCTAATAGTGAAGGGTATCTTCCGCTCTCGAAGCTCTTTCATTGCAATCTAAGACAAGTACACAAGAAGAAAAGCAACACAACATTTAGTGTGTAGGGTAAATGATATGGAATTTTCTCATCATAATCAGTGTGTATTACAGAAAGGTGACCATAAACAACTTGAGTTTAAAATGATCATTGATCAAGCAAAAGATGTTTCAAAAGAAAAAAGAGGCAGCTAAAGCAAAGGAGATCAATCTAAAAGTTTCTGAGAGACTGTGACAAGTAAAAGAACTGCTGCAACAGGGTACAAAAGGGGGAAACCAGGAACACCATGATAAAACAGAAATCAGTCATTTTTGACCTGAACAATATGCAAGTATCAGAAGGATACAAAGAACCAGGTTTACATCTTTGCTCTTCATTCTTGTTGAGGAATCATGATGATGCATGCTTACTTAAGACATACCACACATACGTATGCAATATCATGCTAAACAAGATTTAAGAAACCAACTCGAAATTGATGGGGGTATATTATATTACAGCATACTAACTGCTGAAGGTCAAGAAGATGTTTCCTTGACCACATCTCGGAGATGTTAATATGACCAAAAGACACTGCCTGAACAAAATTAAACTCTCCAAAACTATGTCGGAGATATAGCAATCCACCCTCTCTTTCCTTGTATCTGAATTCTCAATTAATCATAGGTCAAACATACATCTAGCATGCCAATTCGCTAAGCAGTAAAATGAATAGAATGCAATAGAGAACCCAACATCCATTTTTACACAAATTTATATGAAGAACATATACTCTCAAATAGGTAAGTAAAGTGGCAGGAAAACAACTATTAAGAAAGAGCATTCGATATGAAGAGTAAACTACCATTTACATCAATTTTCAAAAGACTATAAGACGGAGAGAGCAGAAAAACAAGACAAGTAGTCATTAACATAAAACTTACCTCAAGTGGATCAGTCTCGCCCTCCAACTCAACCATAACAGGTGCATTCATGCTGCTCATTAAAAAAAAAACAAAATTTGTTAAAGCATGATATAATTGAAACGAAACAGCTAAGCCTACATTCATTAATCCCATTCAAAAGAAATTCTAAAGTTGATTGAGTTAACCTGATCTGCAGGGCACGGGTACCCAATATTCTAGCACGCTCATATTTGGTCATGTACTTGGATGTTTTACGACTCGTTTTTGCGTTGGCTTCCTGGTCTTCTTTCTCCTCTTCAATAGGCTCTGCAGGAATATCATCATTAGCATTATCTACATCCTCCTCAGCCCCTTCCTGTCCAACATAGAGACAATGCATTAGACAACATACTACTTGCATCCGATTTGTTATAGATAACAATATGATAAAAGAATAAACTCTTACCTCAATTTCAGGCTCTGCTGGCTCATCCTCATATCTGCATCAATTATTTAAACAACCCAATAGTTAAATTCTCGTGCAAGAAAGTCACACAGACTGCCATAATTTTAACATTATACATGAAAGCAAAATAATAACAACGTTTTAGCCTCGTTTAGGCAGCTCAGAAAAAATAATTAGGGTTCCTCAGAGAAAATTTTCCCATTCACAACGATAATGATTTTAATTGAAAGAAGCAACCTGTTGATTTCCCAATTCGAAAACAAAAGAAGAAAAAACCTTTTAAAAACCCACTTTCCCGATTTCTTAACACAACCAGATTTCAAACAGAAACTAGAAAAAATGAAGTCAAGAATTATCGGATTGAATACAAAGAACAAAATAAAATAAAATACAGACAAATGAATGAAGAAAGAGAGAAAGATAAGGAGAGAAACCCCATATCCATGTCATTGTAGTCGTCGTCCGCCATTGTTGATTTGCCTGAAGAAACTTATGGAGTGTTGACAACTTTAGTTTCCTCCTCTGCTTCGCGCTTCGCCTGTCAAAAGCCCTAACCCCAGAAAACGGAGGTTTATGATGTGCGTGCCTGTATTTAAATAAGTCGGCTTAACGTAAATTCTCTTGATTTCATAATAATGCCCCTCCGTTTTTCAAAATATATCATCTTTACCCTTCGGCTTTTACCAAATGCATTCGGGATGGCACTTAAGCCCAAATTTATTGGGCTTGAACCACTAGAAAGACCAAACGTAAATCAAGAGAATTATTAGCCATTATGTCCTATTGGGCTTAATCATCCAAAGGCTATATAAATTAAAAAAAAAATCTTTTTTTTTAAAGAAAAATATTGTAATTTTCATTTATATAAATGAAATTACAAAATAGTAACTAGAAATTACAATAGATTGAAAAAAGTAATCATCATTCGCGTTTAGATCTTGATTTCGCTTCATAACCTGAGCCATCTTGATGATTTGGAGTCTCAAACCTTCTTCATAGTCTCTAGCACGTGCGACACCTCTTCGCTCTCGTTTCTGCGTAATTTAATCAACATAAAACTTTCAAAAGCGACACAAGGGTGAGTGATTCGAAAACTCCCTTGATTAACCCGTAGATCACAAAGTAAAATCATATCAAAATTAAGATGAATTGTCTTCAATCTATGTAAATTCGTAGACACACTAACTGAGTGTGACTAACTAACAGACTCAAACTCAACAAACCGACTCAAAAAACTCAACTAACCCAACAGATCTATAGATCTAAGGAGATTATTCTAAACAAAGAAAAAAAAACAATAAAATCAACCTCCTCCCCTTGAATGATCAAGAGGAGAGGAGGAGTATAAAAAAAAACTTGAAGAAAACTAAAAACTTGGGGAGAGAAAAAGAGAGGAGGCGGCTAGGGTTTAATTCCAAGTTTAAAAAAAAAAATCTAAGTGAAGTGAGGTAAGAGCTTCAAACATTCAATGACTAAAATATAATTAAATGTTTCTAAATTCTATCCATTATATATTAAGAAACCTTCATTCATTTTTTTTCCTTTTTTAGCTAGTACTTTATTTTCTTGGGGTTTTTGATAGTACAATATACAAGGTATTATATTTGAGGTGACATTGTGACTATGCAAATTGATCATTTGTTTATACCGATCAAATTAATTAGCCCCAGTGAAAACTCTGAGTTCAAAATTAATAGTTGTATTAATCTTGGGAGGAAAAAAAAACAAACTCAAAGTTAGCATCATTAATGTTATTCTTTTTTAAAAAAATTGGTGCATGAGTGATAAAGACAACCAAAACGGTTTAAATCCTTTGGTTAATATATTCAAGAGCATCGTTATTCATAAAATTAACGATGTTCAATGGAAAGTCAATCAAAATAGTTGTTCGAGTACAATAATTTTATATCAAATTTGCTAAAAAATCCGCACACTGATTATCCTCTCTTTAAAAAAATGATAAAATTCTTTCACCTATATAAATAAAGGAGATCAGATCAATGGCATCAGTAATGAACACCGAGCATAGAAAACAAACAACAGTTGCTTTCAAAAGCTGTACCACTAGTGCCGCATCTAGTTGAATTACTATCAAGGGAAGGTTTAGCTTCTTAGCTAACAGCACAGCAACCCTTCTCCAGTTGGTCCTTTGATATATAGTTTTTGATTAATGTTAATTAATATAGGAGTACTAAAGTAGAAGGCTTACATGGCTTTGGGGCATATAAAGACAAAGTGATAAAACAATTGCATATTCAACAGGGGACCAAACTATACCTGAATTGATTAATTAAAACTTTTCTAATTAATCCAAACTTTTTATATTACTTGGACATGGACTTACCAGACAGGATTTATCTGGCCCATAATTCATAATTATACAAGTAATTTATGTTCAAATCTCCAGGATTATGAGCCATTTATTAATTTACTAAAATTCTCACTTTCTTATTTCTATTTTGGTCTCCTACTCTCCCATGTTACACCTAAGCTGTTAACTGTAATCTCAACACTTCTCTTTCATTTTTAAACTAATCCCAAAGTTAATTTTCTCTCTCTCTCTCTCTCTCTCTCCTTTTTCCTAGTTCACTAGAAATCATCACTTCAAATTTCCTAAACCATTTGCTACTTACTACTACTAATTAATAGTACTAAGTAACTGTTAATCTGCCAATTACCCGACACCCACATGACTCTGACTTGATCCAAGACCAATACCATTTCACTTTAACGCCTTCTCTCCAAATCCAATAACATAAATATTAACGACTACCCATTCATTTATATAGAGGGAGTAATTGGGAGAAACAAAAGCAATCTCCAGTCATTTCTGGATTTTTTTTCTTTGGTCCTAAGCATGGCGGCGACTGGTTCAAATTCATCCTACCAAGCCACCTCCAAGCCTCTCAAAGTCACTTCTTCTAGAAAACGTAGCATTTTTTCCTTGGCTTTGATTCTTTGCCTTTGCACCTTATCTTACCTCTTTGGCCTCTGGCAACACGGCGGCGTTCCCACCTTCATCAGCAATTCCGCCACCACCACCACCAGCACCTCCACGACCAAGTTTATATCACTCCCCTGTATCCCAAACCCAAACTCCACCACCACAACCACCGCCACGTCAGACACCTTGGATTTCTCAACCCATCACGTGGCGGACGCTGATACCGAGTCGGTTTTGGCAGATAACGTTAAAACGTACCCTTCATGCAGTGTTAAGTACAGTGAATACACGCCATGCGAGGACCAGAAAAGGTCGTTGAAATTCAAGAGGGAGAGGTTGATATACAGGGAGAGACATTGCCCCGACAAAACAGAGCTTCTGAAATGTCGTGTCCCTGCGCCGTACGGTTACAGGAACCCTTTTCGTTGGCCGAAGAGCCGGGATCTGGCTTGGTTCGCCAATGTTCCACACAAGGAACTGACGGTGGAGAAAGCAGGGCAGAATTGGATTAGATACGAAGGTAAGCATTTCAGGTTTCCCGGCGGAGGAACTATGTTTCCACATGGTGCTAATAAGTATATTGACGACATTGGGAGGCTGATTAATCTCGAAGATGGCTCTATTCGTACCGCCATTGATACTGGATGTGGTGTAAGTCTTCTTAATTCTTTCAATCAGTTTTATATATATGTTTGAAGTTTTATATTAGGCTTATTCAAGACACTAATATAATTAATGGGTCATGAATTTTAAACATGTTGGGTCAAAACGTCTACTCTCGTTCAAAGATCCTCTGTTTTTGACTTAAGGTCTACCTTTTATTTTTGGTACCCGTATTCAGAGTCTTATTTTGACTAATCTGAATCCAACCTGTGTGTTACACCTGGTTTTGGTGGGTGACTCTAGGGACGGAACTGCGTACGCAAAGTCTTGAATCTAAAACCCGTTTAGGTTGGAACAAGCCGTTTACCGGTTGATCCAACCCACGTTGATTCATTAAATGACTTGTTAGTGTGATCACTGATCATTACGTGCAACTATATATATAATTTGATTTTCTTTGGGTAAATTCATATAGCAAAAAAATCTAACATAAATTCCAAAAAATTGTGTGTAGGTTGCTAGCTGGGGAGCATATCTACTGTCACGGAACATCATAACAATGTCGTTCGCGCCAAGGGACACTCACGAAGCGCAAGTGCAATTTGCGTTGGAGCGAGGAGTTCCCGCCATGTTAGGAGTTCTTTCTTCCAAGAGGCTTCCATATCCCTCAAGAGCCTTTGACATGGCTCATTGCTCTCGCTGCCTCATTCCATGGCATCTATTTGGTATTATTTCCATCATCCTATTCCTACCTTAACTAATTTAATTCATATTATTATACGATTGATTTAACTTGGAAATGAAATTCACTTGATTTTCCTTGCTTGACATGGGGAAAATGCAGATGGACTATATTTGATTGAAGTTGATCGAGTTTTAAGGCCTGGCGGGTACTGGATTCTCTCAGGCCCTCCAATTCGTTGGAAGAAATACTGGAAAGGGTGGCAAAGAACCAGAGAGGATTTGAATGATGAACAAACTCGTATCGAAACTATTGCTAAGAGCCTTTGTTGGAAGAAATTGGTGGAGAATGGTGATATTGCTATTTGGCAGAAACCCATCAATCATTTAAACTGTAAAGTTAATCGCAAGTTTAACCAAAACCCACCTCTTTGCCCTGCTCAGGACCCAGACAGAGCCTGGTAATTTTTTGTTGCCTTCAAAAGTTCGAGCTTGAAAATCCAATTTGAAAACATCCTAAAAGTTTTAATCTATTCTGTCCAGGTATACCAATTTGGAAACATGTTTGACCCATTTGCCAGAAGTTTCCAACAATCAAGAAACTGCGGGTGGTCAATTGGCAAAATGGCCTGAAAGACTCAATGCCATCCCACCAAGAATCAGCAAGGGAACTGTTAATGGAATCACAGCTGAAATCTTCAGACAAGACTCAGAAATCTGGAAGAAGAGGTTGTCTTATTACAAAACAGTGAACAATCAATTAGGACAACATGGAAGGTACCGCAACATTTTAGACATGAATGCAAACTTGGGTGGATTTGCAGCTTCCCTTATTAATGATCCAGTATGGGTCATGAATGTGGTTCCTGTCGAGGCTCAAGTTAACACACTTGGAGTTATTTACGAAAGAGGACTCATCGGAACATATCAAAATTGGTAAGCTAAAAATTTGCTAATTAAGCTATAAATATCCTACGGCTTATTAGCCTTTTTGCCCCATGAACTTCCAAATTCATGACATTTTGCACCATGAACTTCCAAAATTCGAGACATTTTACCAAGAGAGAGAGCAAATTGTCGTGAATTTGGAAAATTCATGGGGTAAATTGTCTCGATTTTAGTTTAGAGGGCAAATTGTCCTTAAGCCCATAATTCAGGAGGCAAAAAGGCTAATCAGCCAATATCAGATACTCCTGGAAAGCTTGTGTAAGTTAACCATTTTGATTGCAGGTGTGAAGCCATGTCTACTTATCCAAGAACATACGATTTTATTCATGCTGATTCTGTGTTTAGCCTATATGAGAACAGGTAAAGAATAACAGTAATATTCATTAAACCATTTTTATCAATCAAGAATCTGAAACAATGGGTATGATGAATTATATTAATGTTTTTCTGCAGATGTGAGATGGAGGACATTCTGCTAGAAATGGATAGGATTTTGAGGCCAGAAGGAAGTGTGATCTTCAGAGATGATGTGGATATGTTGGTGAAGATTAAAAAGATAGCAGATGGATTGAATTGGGATAGTCAAATTGTTGATCATGAAGATGGGCCTTTGAACAGAGAAAAGCTTCTTTTTGCAGTGAAGGTGTATTGGACTGCACCTGCCTCTACAACTTCATAAAGCTTAGAGTATCATATGTTTTTTAGCCCTTTTTTTTTGGGTTGATTTACTGATTCTTTCATGTGTCAGTTAAGACTTAAGGGAACAAAATTTGCTAAATCCAGAGCAAAACAGGCACACTGCAGGGTATAGATTAGACTAATAAAATAATTCACCTAATTTTTTTTACTTTTTTCCCATTTTCTTTTTTCATTTTTTTTTAATTGTAATGGTATATTAAACTTAAATATTCTTAGATATAATTTAATTTTTGTTGGGATTATTCATTTTTCTGGCATCCTGAGTAATATGTATCATTTTAATACTAAGTGAAAACAGAGTTTTCAAAATAAAATGGCATTTCGTATACAGATAGTTAATATATACTCCATAAATCATCAAAAAAAGAGTGATTAAGCCCTCAAGATTGAGTGATTAAACCCTAAACTCTCCCACGAGACATGTAATCCTCCAACTATTCCTGGATGCAACAAAAGAGTGTGATGTTCTAAAAGCTCGAGATAGGTAACTCATGCGAAGGCTTTGGCTCTGTTTCAGCCATGGCATCCAAAATCCAACTATAAATAACCCTAAAATCCCAACGAATAAAAGACACAAATCTGAGAAAGAAAGTTAACCAATATATCAGATTAAAGAATTGTTGTAGCCATGGCAGCTGTTAAGTCAGTCGTCTTCTCTCTACTAGTTGTGTTGGTGGTTGTAGCGACGGTGGAAACCCAGACGGCTAAGGCACAGTCAGCGACCTGCTCAAATGACCTAACCAACCTCAACACGTGCGCACCGTTCGTAGTGCCCGGCGCTGCCAATCCTAGCCCCGCCTGCTGCTCCGCACTCCAAGCCGTGCAGCCTGACTGCCTCTGCAACACTCTCAGGATTGCTTCCCAGCTTCCTTCTCGTTGCAATGTCCAACCTTTCAATTGCGGTAACTAAATATTTACTATATATATTATGTGACCCCTTTTTTTTTCTTCAAATTTTGCTCCTATATATAACAAATTTCGTCTTTTTTTTTGTTGTATGTAGCAACTGCGCAACCAACTCGTGCATGATGATGGTGATGGAAGAGCAGTCCAAGTTGGGCTTGGGAAGAAAATAATAAGGCTTTATACTTCAATTATGTTTTTTTTTTTTTTTTTGGTTTCTTAAGTATGTATCCGGATATGGTGACCAAGCAAAAACTATATATCATACATGTATGGAGGTTGAAGAGAAACTTTAATTACCCACACTAGTATTCAAGAAATAAAATATACTTTTTCTCTTTGAGAAAATTCTTAAAGCATCAACTACTTCCCTTTCCTCTGTTTTATTTTAATATTGACATAAAAAAAAGCTAAAAACAGAATAAAATCCAACATATATTATCCTTTAACACGTAAGTCTCATTACAATCTGAGTAAATTTCTATATGTCCGAAACTACCATAAATATACATAAGTCTCATTACAATCTGAAACATTAACACGCAAGTCTCATTGCAATCTGAATAAATCTCTATATGTCCGAAACTACCATAAATAAATCATCTACCTACCAAATATATAAACTCACATTCCGTGAGACTTGAACCAGGACCTCACAGTTCAGACACGATACACCTACCAATTGAGCTAACAACTCGGGTGTTAAGTTTCATTTAAAAAAAAGAAAGAAAGAAGAAATTATAACAATGCAATTAATCATCCTTTAGTTTAGAATTGCAAATATTTGTATCAATCCACAGAGTTTGGAGCGCTGTAGCTTCCAATTTGGGCCTAAGGAATTGATAAGGGCCGCAATTCTTAAAAATCATAGTTGTTAAACTCGGACCGGTTTGACGGTCGGACCGTTTGACCCGGTGATCCGGAGGTGGAACCGGTCCGGATTAATACTTAGACCGTTCAAGGAAACAATCCGTTGAAACCCGGTGTGACCCGTTGAAACCCGGATTAACCCAGTGACCCGGTCGGGTTTCAAGTGACCCGATGGGTTAATGTATTTCATTAAAATTTACATTTAAATCCATTTTTTTCATTTTTAAATATATATATTAAGGGAAATATTGTAAATTATATAATAAACCTTAAAAAGAAATTAAAAAATAACAAAATTTAATAAGTATTATATTCTTAATGAAATTTTTTACATCTATCCTACTTTATTTATTTAAATTAACATGGCTCATGGTTGGATAATTGATAATTAATGGAAATAAATTCATTTTTTATAGTTTTATATGCTAAAATATAATTATTTCCATTTATATAATTATGTAAGAATATTTAGTTATAGAAATAATAAATATAAAAATTATAAAAATATTTAAAAAATATTATTTATTAACCCGCATTGATCCGATTGACCCGATGATTAAACCGATTGACCCGTGATCCGAAGCCTCGAGCGGGTCGCTCTCCGGACCGGGTTTAATAACTATGTTAAAAATGGTTAATGACTGTAGTGTAGGACCCATCCCAATAATATAGTAGTGTTTGTTAATTTGTGTACCCAAACTGCCCTTCTTCTTCTTCCTCTTCTTCAAAACACCACTGAAAGTCTGAAACGAATCCTTGGTCTCTATCAAAATCCGGCATTTGCTTCCTCCGTCGAAAACGACGATTTAAGCATAGAATCAACGCACCCAGGTCAGTTTTACTTCTCTTCCCTTCCCTTTCCTTTTTTTTTCTTCTTTCTAACGAAGCGCGACGGTGCTGGGGGGAGAGGGGCGGACGCGAAGTTATTGCTTCCTTGATTTACCGCTAATAATTTCCTTTCTAGAAAATTATTTCTTATTATTATTGTAATTTTTCACGATAGAAGAAGCGTTGTTCATTTATCTGTTCAATTTCTATACTTCACCCAAATTTCTAATACGAAAAATGTCAATGCAACTCACTTATTTGAATGTAATCTATATGTAGTAATTCTTCTACTTTTATCAATGACTCATCAGAAAAAGTAACGCTGAACTCCAATTTATGTAATTTTTCTCTAAGTGTTGCAGTTAACTAACTTTGGGGCAGTCTTCTTTTTGTTTTTGATGAATATATGAATGTAACGTTGAACTCAAATTATTCTATACTTATTAGCTTCCATAAGCTTTTAAAGCTTAAATTTTACTTTTACTATTGATGGCTTGGAACGAAATTATAGATTTTTTCTTAGATTCTCCAATACTGTTTCGATTACACCAAAAATAACTCATATGCTTCCTATTGCTATCCTGGGTTCTGTGTTTCTTTAGCGTTTCTAATTGTCAATTGGGTTTCACTGTGCTTTTTGATTACTGAAAAACTATTGTGCTATAATGGCTGTTGTTTATTCCAACCCCCACCTCGTTCCCGTTTCCCTATTGTTATGCTATGTATACTCATTGTTCTTTTTTTTTTTTTGAAGGTCAATGAATAGAGATGAGGATGACTTGGGTAGCGCTGGTGATCAGGACCCGGAAAGGGCTCAGACATCGGACCAATTGGACTTGAATGTAGAGCAGAACTGTCACAGTCCAAAAGTAAGTCATGTCAATGCAACTAAGTCCAGTGTTCCCTTGCAAGAGGAAACTAATGCAGATGGTGTACTAGGTATAGTATTTGAATCTGATGAACATGCATACAAGTTTTATGATAAATATGCTAGGTTGTTAGGTTTTAGGGTTCGAAAAGATTGGGTCAACAGGAGTAAAGTACATGGCCAGGTGGTTTCTAGGAAGTTTACATGTTCTAAACAAGGCTATAGGAGGAAAGACCAAAGAGATGTTAATGTGAAGAAGCACAGAAAGACAACAAGAACTGGTTGTTTGGCGCATATGATCATTACTCGACTACCTGATGGTAAATATCGGGTTAGTCATTTTGAAGCGAACCACAATCATGACAACATAAACCCTAACAATGAACAAACATTACAATTGCAGAAGGATCTATTTTCTGCTCATGCTTCTGAAACTGATCAGCCAAACAATTCAGAGACACAAAACCCATCCTTTGGCTTGATGAATAGAAGATCTTTAGTGCGTGAATCCCTTGATTGTTTTGCTCTGGATTATGACAATCACCTAAGATCTGAAAGGGTGAGAGATATGAAGGAGGGAGAGGCAGGTCGTTTATTGCATTATTTTCAGAGGCAGCACTCTGAAAATCCATCCTTCTTTTATGCAATACAGCTTGATATTGATGATAAGGTAACCAACATATTTTGGGCGGATGATAATATGGTTCTGGACTACACTTTTTTTGGTGACGTTGTTTGCTTAGACACAAGTTGTCGAACAAACAAAGAATATATGCCATTTGTACAATTTTTAGGTGTGAATCATCATAATCAAGTTATAATCTTTGCTGCAGCACTTCTATATGATGATACTGTTGAATCCCTTAAGTGGTTATGTCATACATTTTTAGAAGCAATGTCAGGGAAGAAGCCAAAGGTCATCCTCACAGATCAAGATGCAACAGTTGTTGAAGCAATCAATTCAGTCCTATCAGAAACAAGTCACTGTGTATGTGTGTGGCAGATGCACCAGAAAGCCCTAAAACACCTTGGGCATGTATTGGAAGATTCTAGTGCTTTTGACAATGATTTTAGAAGTTGCATTTATGACCATGAGGATGAGGATAGCTTCATTCATGCTTGGGAGGCTATGCTGGTAAAGTATAACCTCAAGCAAAATGAGTGGCTGAGGTGGATGTATCGGGAGAGGGAGAAATGGGCTGTCGTATATGGCCGGAACACATATTTTATTGACATGAAACACTCCCATTTAGGTGAGAGTTTATCTAATGAGTTGAGAATTTATCTCAACTCTGACCAGGATGTGCTTCAATTTTTCAAGCACTTTGAGAGGGTGGTGGATGAGCAACGGTACAAAGAATTTGAAGCCAGTGCTGAAATGAGCCACTGCAAGCCCCAATTGATGGCAAATGTGATTTTGTTGAAGCATGCAAGTGAAATCTATACGCCAAAGGCATTCGAAGTATTTCAGCATGAATACGAGAAGTCTTTAAATGTTGTTGCTGATCAGTGTAGTCAGAATGGATATTTATACAAAGTTAAGACTTTTGGACAAAATAAAGAATATAATGTTACATTTGATCCCTCAAATGATACAGTTATTTGCAGCTGTATGAAGTTTGAATATGTTGGGTTTCTTTGTAGCCATGCAGTGAGAGTTCTAGACCTTAGGAATATAAAGGTTGTCCCATCCCAATATATCTTAAGGAGATGGACAAAAGATGCAAGGATTGTATGTGCAGAAAAGGATAGTGATTTCATTATACAAGAAAATTCAGTGTTGGTTGCAGCAAGACGTTACAAAGAAATGTGTCGTAGCATGCTGAATATATCTGCCAGAGCAGCTGAATCTGACGAGGCCTTTCAGTTTGCTTCAAGTCAACTCACTGAAGTAATGAAAGGGGTGGAGAAGATCCTGACCCTAAAAGCTGAGGAAGCTCAAGTTGTTACCACTAGTTGCAGTACTGCAAATGCGTCCAACAGTGAAAATGAGGAGATTTTTCTGGATGGAAATGCCATTGTGGGCCGAGACGAGAGCAGGGCACAGAGTAAAGATGAAAATGAGGTTGTTGTCCCACATAGACGTAAAGTAAATAATGAGCAGGAGAGAAGCTCCAAGACGAAAAGGATTTGGAATGAAAAATCAAACTCACCGAACACAGTTACTCGCATTTCAAGTCCCTCACCAGCATATGTTTCACCTCAATCCTCTGGCCCAGCTCCTGTTATGCAGGTAATATTCAGCTAACATAAATAAAATAGTTCTAAGAAGCATTTATGTTAACTGAGCTTCGGTGATTAATTTATTAACCGTGGCTAAATGCCTTGCACAGGGTTTATTCAACTTTGAAGTTAATCAGGCCGTCCAGTGCATATACCAACAGGCTAATATGGTTATGGACCAACAGCCCAGTGCTGAAATGTACCAACAGTCTAACTTTTATACTGACCAACATGTCTCATCAAGCCAAACCCAGTTAGTCCAGGTAATTTTTGTGTGCTTTCTATTCTGATGCATTCTGAAATGTATTCTTTGCATGATGTGCAAAATGGTACATGCGGGAACCTTCTTTTGCATTGCACATATGAGCCTCTGCCTGTCTCAAATTGCTATCATTTGAGGCAGGGAAATACAACTAAGTAGGGTTAGGGTCCATAAGTTTGTTGGGAATTTTTATCTCAATGAACATCAGTTTCTGGATGCTATTTCACTTGCTGTAATGTTACATGTGTTCCACTTGCAGGGTATGGAACTTGATGCCCAACCTCCACATTCATCTTCATGTTTGTTTTATGATCATAGATACAGAACTTCTGACACTCCATTTCTCGGGCCCAAGTAAAAGAAAAGAATGAACGTATTCTTCTATCTTGTCAATATTTTTGTTTGTTGTACAGTACTGAAATATTTAGGATTTTCTTCACTTAATAGAGCTTGAAGATAAGCTGAGCATCCTCCAATCATGTTTGTATTAATGTATCTTTTGTGTAGATCTGAAAACCTATTGGGGCTTGATTACAAAATGGTATATAGCAGTTTCATTTTCCATAAATTCCAATGTCTCATCCCCAAGAATACAGAGTAAGCTACAACGAGCTTTCTGAGTGACTCGCATACTTCATATTTCAGAATAATGCAATTCATTTTATAATAATTTGATTCTGCTTGTTTATCCTTTTCTTGATGGATCAATGATCTAGAATTTATTCTTCTTCCATTACCATTATGGAGTTTCCAATTTGGACAAAAATCAGCCGTCGGCAAGTCGGATTCGGAGTCTATGGTATAAATGTAAATGGACTAAAGCTCAAAGTCAAGAGTATGACCTTGAACTTGGGCTGCTTTTAGCTAGACTCACTTCAGTCACACTCCGTTCAATAATGCACATTTCCACAGTGGTCGATGACAAACCAAAGTCAGAAAAACAAAAGATGGTCCAATCTATCACCACTTTCTTTATTAAGGAGCAGTTGAAAAAAAAAATCCCTCACAAAAAACCCATTTGACCCAACAATGATGTAAGAACTAAGACCCAATGTCAATCTTCAATGAGTTATGGTCTTAATTAACGACAGTGATGCCCGTCCCGACCGGTTATTATTTCGGTCCAAGTTCAATCCTATTTATGCAGCTGTGTCTGTTCTTATTTCCTACCAAGTGAAAAATGAACTTGTTGTTGCCTTGTGCTAGTATTTTCTTAGCCATTGCGCTTTGGATTTACAAATGGAGGAACCCAAAGTGCAATGGGAAGCTCCCACCTGGTTCCATGGGTTTACCATTTGTCGGCGAGTCCTTCCACTTCTTTGCTCCTTACACTTCGTCCGATGTTTCTCCTTTCATCAAAACCAGAATGGAAAGGTAAAATAATATATATGCAAGAGTTGACAAATATATATATGTCGGCTTCATCAAATTGTGTGCTTCATTTACTAAATGAAAAATTGTTTCATTTGTTTCTAGGTATGGTTCATTGTTTCGAACAAGCCTGGTTGGTCGGAAGATTGTTGTTTCTACTGATCCTGATGTGAACCGTTTCATTTTCCAACAAGAAGGGAAACTGGTTCAAAGTTGGTACATGGACAGCTTTGATGATATAGTTGGAAAGGATAATGTTCTCTCCAGTCATGGCTTCTTGCACAAGTACCTTAGAAATTTGGTTTTGAACCTTTTTGGCTCCGAAAACCTCAAAGAAAGACTTCTTTCTGAAATTGAGGAATTAACCAGCAAACATTTGCAATTCTGGTCTTGCCAGAATGAAGTGGAGCTCAAACAAGCCATGTCAACTGTAAAAACTTGGCTCCCATGACTTTTATCTTATGGCTTATCAGCCTTTTTGCCCCCCTGAACTATGGGATTAAGGACAATTTGCCTCCTAAACTAAAATCGAGACAATTTGCCAATGAACTTTCCAAATTCAAGACAATTTGCCCCATCCATCAGAGGGTAAAATGTCTTGATCTTGGGAAGTTCAGGGGGCAAAATGCCCTGATTTTGGAAGTTCAAAGGGCAAAACGTCCTTGACGCAATAGTTCAGGGGCAAAAAGGCTTTTATCTTATATTTGCGAAATTTGCCAGAATCATGACAATTTACAGTACCCTTTTTGTTTACAGATGATATATGATTTTAGTGTGAAGAAGCTATTTGGTTGCAATGAATCGAGATTTGCAGAGAAGCTAAGAGATTGCTATTCAGCTTTCCTGGATGGTTTAATATCCTTTCCTCTAAACATTCCTGGAACTGCTTACTGGAAATGTTTGCAGGTATTTTTTCTAAGACCCTTCACAAAATCAAGTCTAGATTAATCAATCATTAATTATCTGCAATTAATCAAAATGATGACAGGGGCGGAACAAAGCAATGAAGGTCCTTAAAAGTATGTTGAAGGAAAGGCGTGCATCACCAAAGAGACAGCAGGAAGATTTTCTGGATATGGTAGTGGAAGAAATGAACAAAGCTGAAACTATTTTGTCAGAACAGCCAGCTTTAGATTTACTGTTTGCTCTTCCTTTTGCTGCTTTTGAATCTGCATCATCTGCACTTGTATTAGCCCTTCAGTATCTTCAGAACAACCCTCTTGCACTAGCAGAATTAACTGTAAGTCTATTTGATCATATTCTAGTCTTCTGTTTTATTGATTCTATGAATAATCTTAATATCTGATACATTTCTAACAGCAAGAGCATGAAGCAATCTTAAGAGAAAGGGAAACGAAGGATTCTGGAATGACTTGGAAAGAGTATAAATCGATGACTTTCACACATATGGTGAGTTCAACTAAATTTCACTACATTTTCATCATCAAGAACTAATAATTAAGAAGTCTGATTCTGATATGATGTTATTTTATGAATAATTATATATCTCAGGTTATCAATGAAACCATCAGGCTTGGAAATATTGTCCCAGCAATTTTCAGGAAAGTGGTCAAAGATGTAGAAATCAAAGGCAAGTTGAGTCTATCTATGTTGTTGATAAATCCTATATCTATATGCAATTGTTAATTAATTATTATATTTGGCTTTTTGGGGTCTGAAATTACTCTGAATTGTGGCTTTTTACAGGTTATACAATCCCTGCAGGGTGGATCATTTTGGCTTGTACACCTGCTGTTCATTTGAACCCTGACAAATATGAGGATCCCCTTGCTTTTAATCCATGGCGATGGAAGGTATATATATAACTTAGCTTATTATTCACAAACTTTGAGACGATTTGTTTCAGTCTAGTTCAAACTAACTGGTTTCAACAAATAAAACCAGGGGAAAGAACTGAATGCGGGTTCTAAATTCTTTATGGGATTTGGTAGTGGCGCCAGACTATGTGCTGGAGCAGAATTTGTGAAGCTGCAAATGTCTATTTTTCTTCATCATTTGGTCACAAAATACAGGTAAAGACGGATACTAATACTAATTCTCAAGTCTTTTTTTTTTACCCTTTCAAACTAAAATTAAGACTTGTAATCTTTCAAGATGGGATAAAATACTGTAAATTTCTACTGATTTAGGTGGAGAGTGACCAAGGAAGGAGTTGCTCTTAGACAGCCAGGCTTGGTGTTTCCAGAGGGTTTCCACATTCAAATCTTGAATAAAATTGCCCATGAAAATGTTGCAGCATGGCGGTGACACCAAACCTTGGAAAAGCCCAATAAATAACTAAGCCAGGCTTGGGTCAGCAACATTATAATAAGGTGGCTATAGGCTGTAAACCAACGCATGAAATAGTAGTATTGCTTATTTAAAATAATGGGCTCAACCAAATTCCGTTGAGTTGATAAAACTTTGGATCTATGCATGAAAGTTTTGGGAGTTGAGTCGTGTCAAGTGCTAACCATCCTCTAATGATCTGCAAATAATACTATTGTAATCCGTCTGACCTAAACTTTCGATAACCTGAGCTCTCAGACAATAATGGGCTCAAAGCCCCCAGAACCATTTCTAAGTTGCTTGGCTCTACGCTTATGAAATTACAGTATTATCAAATTAGCCCAAAGTCAGAAATTTCTACTATTAGTATTTAACAGGACATGCAAGCATGTAACATGTTTCAACAAAATCATACACAATTTCATGTTTCACGTTAAGTCTTGATTAAGATATAATAATATATATATAATAAATGTTACGTCTATAAAACTAGGATTAGAAACTTGAAAAATGATTAAACTTTTCTAACTACAAATTGACCAAAGAAAAGAAAATATAGTTGAAAATATTAGACAAGGTCAAAAAAGCATAAGAAAGAAAAAAACATATTATACATTGATGATAGTCAAACTCGAAGAATTGTTTGTAGTGTAAGTGTGTATTGTGTAACAAGACACAAGACAAGAAAATAGATTAAGGCAATAATAAATTAAATAGTACTTGGTGTTAGAACATAAAAGTCCACGTAGACTCCGTATTAGTTAGGTAATTCACCAAAATTCTTATGTTTCGCATTAAAATGCGTAGGTCCGACTCGCCAACGACCTAACAGCCTAATTTAATTGTGACATTTGGCCTTTTTCCTTAACCTTATTTTGGCTTTTGCTTATCATTGTGCTAATCAACATGCTACTAATAAAGCTTAATTTGCTTTAAATTAATTGCCCTTTGATCATTTTTTCCCTAATGATGGGTAAATCCATATTCGTAAGTGGGTAACTTTTTATTTTACATATGTATTTCCTTTTCATTTGTCTTGTCACATTTGAAATAATTCAGTTAATAGTAACGTTTATCTAATTTGAACTTGTTGCACTTAATTTTTACTTTTTTCCTTTTTTTCTTCTTGTTGATCTTGTGTTGCTTTCTAAGCTTTGAATTCAAAATATGGTTAATGCTCGCCAAAAGTAATGAATTATGGATTTAATAGAGTTGCTTTCGATCGGTGCTTTTTTTTTTTTCTCTAAAAGCATAAAATTACAATTGACAATATTGATGTGCTTTCTTAATGATGAGGAAACAACATATATAACTCCAAATTTAAGTTCATGCATTTACACTTTATTGTTCTTTTTTTTTTGAAAGATACACTTTATTATTCTTAATTAATGCTATATGGAAAGATTTTATCGACCGTCAACTTTTTTCTTGAAAAATTAAAGTTCTTAATTTAATTTCTTGAGGTATATATATCTCACAAGTAGAAGATCCTCTATCTAGAAAATGAAGACCTGTTTTGTATGATAAAATTAAATCCTCTATATAGGAAATGATGCTAAAATCACAAAAATGGAGTCATATTAACTGAACTAAGTTGGAGCACAAGTGATTCGGAAGTTTTATGCATGAACATTCAATGATATATTTAACTTTTGATAACGAACATTCAATGATATATGAATCTATAGCAATTCCTAGCCGATGCAGTTACAAAAAGTTATTATTATATATATTCTACTATTAATTTTATGAGTAAGACCCTCATTGAGCGCCACATGGCGTTTGGTTTCATTGACAAGTGTCAATTGTTAAATTTCTAATACTTTTTTTTGGCCAGAAATTTCTAATACTTTGTTTATTATGTTTGTGTTGATTCAATAATTTTTTTTGTGTATTATTAGTATGTTACATTAATTTTTTGTGTATAATAATAATAAATTAATTATAGTTTGGAAAAATTAAAAGACATTCATCCTCCTTCCTCTACTCTGCTAGTCAATGGATGTAAGGATAATATTATAAACCGAATTAATTAAAATGGAGAAATTGAAGATTATTTTTACTAAAACAATTCTATAAAATAAATTATCAAATACTTGTAAAATTAATTATAAATTTCATTTTTTAATAGAATTTTCTTAAAGGAACTTATGAAATCAAAACAGCTGTACGCGAAGCGCGACCGAGAAGTTCTAGTTCATAGATAAAAGTCCTCTCAGCATGAGCTCCATATTCATCATGACTATGATAACCTATAATTACTTCTAAATTTTTATGGAAGTGTGGTTAATAAACTCGGACCAATGAAGTAGCTCTTTTGGTAAAAAAAAAAAAGTCTCAAGGTTTATTAGGGGTGTCCTGTGGGATTCTGATTTTTTTCTCTTCAGTATCCAAAATTTTGCTTTGATTAATCAAAATACGACATGGTGAATCTACCAATAGGTGTGTATACAAGGTTTTGAAACTTAAACCTTTTTAAGCTGAGACAAACTGTTTACCACTCGATCCAACCTCGTGTTACCCAGTCCCTCATTTACAAACTATGGAAGAAACTAGAAAGTGTAAGCTTATTTCGCATGATGGTATTGAAATTTTTCTTCAATAGTAGAAGGGAAATAGAAAATAAAAAATATCAATGCGCGTGTCTTACAGATACCTCAAAGACGCGTGAGGAATTGAGTGTTGAGAGTTGTGGATCATTTGGCTACAAAATCCAAGTCTCTCCCTCTCCTCCTCCCTCACTCGTTTCGTCTCCCATACTATTCCGTTTCTCTTCTTCTCTCTTTCTTTCACCCAAAGAAAAACAAACTACAAAACAAAACAAAAAAAAATGCTTACTTCCCTATTAACCATACAATCAAGTGAAAGCGTCGTTTACAGGCAATGAACCATGGGCCTTTTCCGGCGACTCTTTGGCGCCAAGAAGCCCTCCCATCCCCGCCCCGATAAAGACAGGAAGCGTTGGAGCTTTACCAGATCTTCCCACCCCACCTCTTCACGTTCCCACCTCGATGCTCTCTCTCTTCCATGCGATGACACATTGGATGCTAACAAGCATGCCATAGCAGTTGCAGCCGCCACTGCTGCCGTCGCTGAGGCTGCCCTCGCGGCTGCGCATGCCGCTGCCGAGGTCGTTAGGCTGACAAGTGGCACTAACAGTACTGCTGCTGGAGGCTGCGCCAGTGCTAGCAACCGTCGCCTTGCAGCGGAGGTGGAGATGGCTGCTGTCAAGATACAGTCCGCTTTTCGAGGTTATCTGGTTAGTATATTAATTATAATTAGTTATAATTTTTAAATTTTAAAATTCTTCCATCAAATGTCCATTGCCTTGTTTGAAATGGGGAGGTTTAAGTCATTTGCTGTTGATAGGACTTTTTTTTTATATAATTTTCTTTGTTAGTCAATGGTTTTTGACTTTCTCTCAGCCTATCTTTTCTCTGATTCAAATCACTAACAATATAAAAATAAGGAATTTAAGTTCTTAACTTTCAAATTCTTCGAAAAACCTGCTTTGTTTCTGGAAAAATGAAAAAACTTTAAACCAAGTACTGTAGATTTTTAGAGTTGACAGAAGCTAAGGTGTGAAACCCAATTTGGGCAACAAACATATGAGCTTGTTCCAATCTGGAAATTGGGTTTTTTTGTTTAAATCGAAACAGAACAGAGTGTGTTTTTTATAATTAATTTTTAATAATAACAGTAGCATTGTTTTAAGTGTTAAGTGAGAATGGTCCCCCAGATGAAGAAGGAAGGAGAGAGAACAAGAACAAAAACAAAAACAAAAGAAGCGCCGACACTGTAATGTGGTTATTTCGCCATCAGGCTTTCTCAAGGGAACCGATTCCCCTGTTTATCTCTTCTCACCTTCTTCTCTGTCTTTATTTGTGAATTTTCCCCTTCCTTTTTTTCTCTTTTTGAAAGAAAAGTCCATTTTTTACCTCACGTCACGTTCTACTTTCGTACGTGGAAGTTTCCCACACGTGTGTTCTTCTACTTCATAAATTGTAACACTGACGTCACAGTCTGCCCAAAACCATTCTCACAAACCTTTCCCGCGCGTGCATTTCAGTTCCTTCTTCAATGGTTTTAATTTTATTAAGAAATCATTATTTTAAAGTTTAAAGTAAAGGAATGAGTCCGTGAGTTGATTTGATGGATTTGACTAGTGTTAAGTTTAGGTGTTGCATGTGAAACATGGAAGACTGGTTTGTTTGACCAAATTCTTAGTTTCACATTCCTTTGTTTCTTCTTTATATGTTCTTCCCTTTGTTGTTTTTCTCCTACTGTGTTAAAAGACAAGCACTTAAAGAGTTATAACTGGGAAAAAGAACAAATTTTGTAGACAATTATTCTACACCAAATTTTGTTTTATAGAAAATTTTGTCAAATTTGGTGTCTTTGCCTCTTGACAAAGTAGCGTGCAAGGTTTACCTCATTATAGAAGGACATAACATTCTGCAAAAATTTTGAATCACAGCAAAGCTGCTGGGCCTACTTTGAACTACTAATGAGCTGTTTATATCATATTTGGACCGTAATCGAAATAATTGTTCCAACTTGGTAGGCTTTTTAAGCATTAACTTTATGACTGATTAGTAGTATTAGTTTTTCTCCTGGCAGTTAATTAGTTTTGGAAAAAGTTCTTAGATTTTGTATCTGTAGTTTACTTTTCTGTCAAGCTCTAAGCTTTATTCTGGTTTTAACAATACATAGAAAAGTGAGAAGAATCTGTCAAGCATTTCCGGATTTGCTATGTTGGCTACATTTTGCAGGAAAAACATTATGTACCCAATGTTCCATTTTTACTGCATGCTAGCAATAATTAATGGACAAAATTTTACTTATGAAGATGGCTATTTGAATAAACAATTGTGTTAAACTTTTGTAAAGCTGTAAAGGCATGGTTTAATTAGTAGTATTTCCGAGTATGATCTCGTAGGTAGGAGATGTTATTCTTTCTTTTTATTTGGTATGGTTGGTAGACAATGATTTCACCCATGGGCCTCTTCCTTTTTTGAATTCATTGTTTATCTTGTGACATTAATTTTTTATTCTTAATCCCTGGGATAATGCATCATTAAAAACTTTAGCTTCTGAAAGGACTAAAGATATGCCAATCTGGCCACTTTCCTTTTTCTTTCCTTTTTTTCCCCTCATTTTTCTCACTTGCAAAGTTCTTACTGTGGTTATCATTCAGCTAATTGGATGGATTTTGGTTTAGTCTCTAATGCAAATGATGCTTTATTTTTTAACTTCTGCCGGTGCTTGTCCAGGCACGGAGGGCACTTAGGGCATTGAAAGCATTGGTGAAACTTCAAGCACTAGTACGAGGCCACATTGTGAGAAAACAGACAGCAGACATGCTCAGGCGCATGCAAACATTGGTCAGGCTTCAAGCTCGAGCCCGTGCTAGTCGTACTTATGTCACAAAATCTTTCGATTCTGCTGGCAAGATGTCCCATTTACGAAATACTGTAAGAAGACCTTTACTCTTGTTAACTTTTAATTTCTCTATTCATTTATTAACATGGTATAGAATTTTAGTGTTAGGCTAGAAGTATGGCATCTCATACTCGTGCCATATGCTCACATGTTTACCACAATGTACTATTGGATTGAAGAACTGAGGGACCACTTGCTTTACCTAAACTCAAAGTTCAGATATATTTATGGAGGGTTTTGTTTTTTACTTAAGTGAAATGAATAATGGAACTGTGTTAAAGACATAGCATAGTAATTAGGGGAAGGGGCAACTCTTCTTGTCCACTTGCTATGCCAAATCAATTATTTTTGCTTCTAAATTGTAGAGAAAAACACTTTTATGCACATGGCATGTCATTGACCAAAGCCTGAGGTCAAGCATAAGGTTCAATCCGAGCCTTATATGCTCAAATAACGCAAATAACCTTTAATGGAGTTCGGTTGCTATTCATTAATAGCCTGCAGATCAACTGTGTCAAATCCTTAATTTGAATAGAAATAAAAACTACCAAATTTTGACACTCATTTTACTGCTCTATAACATACAATTGGGAGGAATATCTGATATATTTGAATTTGTTGAGAATAGCTTTTTTGTATGTTCGTTCACTCCGCTGACTTCCTTCTTTTTCCTATAAATAATACTTGGCAGGTCCATGCAACTTCTATAAAAGATGAATTTCGTGCTTATAGTACTAAGTATGATGGGCCTTCAATTCTAAAGGTACCTCTTAATTGGCAGTTTGGCACTGTAGATTCCCATTTTTATATGCACCTACTTGATCTACGTGTTCAAATTTAAAGGAGGATAAAAGTGGCTCTATCATTCTACATAACCTTTATAGTAGGAAACTTTTGCATCCTCAAGCTTCTTATTTTAGGATATGATTTGTTTTAAACATGATTCGGAGGTCATAGATAGTGTCTATCATCTGAGCACTTGATGATAAAATTGGATCTTCAAATCAGTATTTGAATTTGGCTTCTTTTTTATGCAGAGATGTGGTTCAAATTCAAACCTGAGGGACATCATTCAACTAGAGAAAGAGAGGATGGGTTCGAATTGGTTAGACCGTTGGATGGAGGAAAGTTTATGGAACAGCGGGAGAGAAGCTCCAGTTAGACATGGGCGCGTTGATGATGAGAAGAGTGACAAGATCCTTGAAGTAGATACTTGGAAGCCCCGTTTGAACTCCCAACAAAGCAGCAGGAACTTTAGGGTGTCTCAGCATGGTTCAGCAATGGATTATAACCAGAGCTATATGACTTATGACTCACCAAGAAAACAATCAGGAAAAGCTTCAAATCCCTTACCAAATCTCACTGCAGCCGAAGTTTTCTCATTAAGCACTCTGAAATATCCCGGAGGAAAAGATGAAGCGGGTTTAAGGACTGCTGAAAACAGCCCGCAAGTGCATTCTGCATCATCTAGACCTGGAAGTAGTGCTAGAAGAAGTCCCTTCACACCCGCTAGGAGTGAATGCTCTTGGGGCTATTTAAGTGGATATTCTGGTCACCCCAATTACATGGCTAACACAGAATCATCCAGGGCCAAGTATCGGTCCCAGAGTGCTCCGAGGCAGAGGCTAGAGTTTGACAAATATGGTTCAACCCGAAGAACGTTCCAGGGGTTGTGGGATTCGGGGACTAACTCAGAAAGAGACTTTCCTCAAAATGCTGACTTTAGGTACAGAGCTCATCCAGAATCCGGTCGCTTGAATAGGGTTGGTAGTGCCAACCAAAGAGAATGATCCCTCCTATCTTTCTTTCCTTGTGTGTGTGATAGAAATGCTAGAGTTGTAATTAATCTACCATAATGCTTCAAAACTTTGTACCCGCACGATCAAAACTTTAACATTATTGATATTGAAAAATGGACACAGCTTCCACAAAAAATATGCCTTGTTAGTGTGGGTCCAAATTGCATGTAAAAATTTCAGTTTTTTTACAATGTTAAGATCTGTGTCAGTTTTCAGCTCAAATTTCAGTTGAAGTTGTGACTGTGTGTAATATTATTATTTACCCCACTGTGCATTCACGGAATGGGGTTAAACTCATGGAGCCTGGTTTTGTCTATAGCGACGACATAACATGGTGATACCGATTGTGAAACAGTCAACATTCTCTTTATATCCATACCAAAAAACAGACGAAAACCTTGGATTCCCATAACTGACAATCACATAATAACTCATATACAGTTGTTGTAATAGATTTGTGAAAACCAGTTTGGATTTTGGAATCAATCTCGATACCCATGCAGGAAGAACAATCTGACAAACTCACCCCACAACTTTGAATGTGATTATATCATGGCATGATTGTTTCTCAGATTTTGTATTTTTTTTTTCTTTTTCTTCTGGTTCATGATTCGGTTCCATATCCAACTTTTGGCTCCTCCCCTTACCAATTGCACATGAAAAATGGTCCATGAGTCCTTGACATTAACCGTTGTACAAAAATCAAGCAGATATGAAGTAATCAGAAAGTTATTTCGGCATTTCTTGGGTACCATTTCTGTAGAGCATGACACAGCTTGTCTTCTTACAACAACATTATTGCAGTCTTTGATTATTAGGTTGTCGTCCATAATTAGCGAGGGTAAAAAGGACAGGGGAATCCATTTGGTAGGTAATTGTCTAAAATTGACTTTTAACTTCTTTTCAGATCAAGGATGTAATAAAAGAAACAATGAACATGTTGGTCCATTCAATATCTCAATCAGGTTCAATGAAAAAGGCAACAAATTAAAATGCAATATATGGTACTATATAATTTTACTTTTTTTCTGAAAATTTTTATCATGATGATTAAAATCTTAATCAATATATCTATCTAGTTAATTACAAGATCATGTAATGATTATAATCGAGTGCAAAGATCAAATGTGGGTGGTTAACTAGTCTTGCATGTCAAATCCTTCAGTTACAACAAGCAGAAACAAGATTAACCTTTAGATCTAGCAAAAAGGGAAAAAAAATCCCTTTTATTATTGCTTGTAAAAAGTATAGTTAACCCATTTCTGTAGCTGGAAACAGCTTCTTATTTGATCCCTTCAACAAAAGCCACCTTGCAAATCCTCTGTAATTCCCCATTCACTCAATGCTGCATACCAAACCAATCATGTCAAATAACCCTATTGAGCATAGACTAAAATAATAAGCCTTATTAGCCTTTTTGCCCCCTGAATTATTATGGGGCTAAGGACAAGTTGCCCCCTAAACTAAAACCGAGATAATATGTCCTAAACTTTTCAAATTCAGGACAATTTGCCTCATTGGGTAAAATGTCTCGAATTTGAATTTGAAAATTCAGGTAAGAAAATGTCCTTAAAACGCAATAGTTCAGGTGCAAAAAAGCTAATAAGCCAAAACAATACCCTTAGATGATTAAAAAAAAACATGAAATTATAAGAATGATCACATATTTGACGTATATATATGTAAGTTTATATAGGGAGAAATGGAAGGAAATACTACAAGTTGCAGTCGGTGTTAGGATCAATGATGAAGCCGAGGGTGACTCCACAAATGCCAGGCAAAGTGGCAATAGCGGTGGAATGGGTAGTGTAAGTAGTGATGAGCCCCATCAAGCAAATGCAAAGGGATCTCCTATTATCAGTGGAGTCAGCAATGAGGCCGAGGTTAGCCACAGCTTCACAACATGGTGAACCAGGGAAAGGGTCGGGCGTGCCATATGTAATGAAGGCGGAGCAGGTTGAGACTAGCCCTGTTACTGTGATGCAGTCCACGGCTGCGCCTATTGAGGTGGCCCATGAAACCAAAATCAAAACTAATATCGTTATGTTGTGAGCCTGACCCTGACCCCTCATTTTTTTCCCTAACTAGGCCACTGAGATTAGCTTGGCTTATTTTCAAAAGAAAACTATGTAAAATGTAATATAGCATTGGACCATTGGCTTAATTTGGGTCGGTATGGAATGAGGAACGTGTGGTATGGTTCATGAAGGTTGAATGAGTATCTCCATTTCAGTTGGCCCAAGATTTGCCTTACCACATTCAGGTTAGGTGGGCTGCGTTTAGGCCTCTTCCTTGCTGCTATGACAATCTACTTGTAAAAACTAATGCAGCTGTATGCCAACAGAAGAGTTTGGTGTCGTGGTGTAGTTGGTCATCACGTCAGTCTAACACACTGAAGGTCTCCGGTTCGAGTCCGGGCGACGCCATATACTTATAAGACATTTTTATTTTGCAATATTGATGGAAGGAAGGGTTTCCTCTGTTTCCTTGTTTAATGTTTATAAGAAAGGCTTCATCATATACATAAAATAAAATAATTGTAATAGAGATATGTAAAAGCAATGACAATGGCAGTCTTGATGTTTAAATAAAGCTGAGACAGAAAACTTAAACACAGCACTTCTCACACCTAACTCCTAAGCTATAGCTATAACTATGCATTTACAAATGGCATGTAAAAAAAGGAAATATCCAGATAAGATGAAGCATTATCCAGTGCTAATTTTCATTGCAATCCCATCTAGAAGTGGGGACACAGCTCAGGTAGTGACACCAATGGCAATGATCATTTCCATTTTCACCTCGAAAGAGCATTACCAATGCAACAGTGAATCTGTCATTTTTGTCAAGAATAGAAAGCATAATCGAGTTAGTGTTTGACAATTACAGCTATAACTATTGCAGAAACATAGAATTTCCAAATGACTTTCCATATAAAAATATGCAACAATGAATTTTCCAGTTTCTTCCTGATGTAATGATGCGGAGACATAATTACCACAGTGATGGAAACAAGAAGTAACCATCAATAAGGAACACAAGGGACTTCCCTCTGTGTAAACTCCAGTTGTCTCATTGATAATGACAGATGATCAAGGAGTGAAATATCTCCATTTTTTGTTTGCCTTTTTCATCACAAGACAATGAATCTATGACCTGGCAACTGGCAAGTCATTTCCCACTACTAATTATTCCTAATACCATGATTTTGCAGATAAAAATGCCCCGTTGAAATCATTAAGGACACCAAATTGCAATCATCTTAAAACCATAAGAAATGAAAATGATAAAAATTAAATGTTTACTTACCCTACAATCAACAGCACCAAGGAAACCAACCACAAGATGTATTGGTAAGGCTTGTATTTGGATTTCAATTGAGTACCCGTTGGAATGTTCCGGCGCTCTAACCACCCAAACTGAGGACGAGGTAGCAGAATGAAGCCAAGGAGGAACCCAGTTAAAAATCCACCAATGTGTGCAAAATTGTCAACATGTGGCAAAATTCCTATTGCAAGGTTAATGACAATGATGATGAGAAGAGTGAGTAGAGCTGCAGCCTGGGGAAGCACATAGACAATGTTTACTTTGTAAGTATTATATATGCTACAAAAATCTAGATTCCAATGTAAGAATGGTTAACATTGTTGACCTTGTTGGTGTATATGTTCCAATTAGTAATTAGTTCAGAAAGCATTGCACCGAGAAGTCCAAAAAGAGCACCAGAGGCACCAACAGAGATGCTATTTCGGATAAATAGAGAGGAAAGCACACTTCCACCAAATCCAGACAATAGATACAGAATCCCTATCCGCACTGCCACATTGTACAAGCAAATTTCAGATTGTTGCACTAATCTCAAATTCTAAATTCTCTACTGAATTCAGTTCAATGAGTTCCATACAGTGTATTGACAGACCTTAAAGATAAATTTCACAAACAGAAGGAGAAACATACCAAATCCAAACTGCTGTTCAAGGCGTATACCAATGAAGATCAGGCTCAGCATGTTTGCAAGGAGATGAATAACACCAGCGTGCAGCCAGACGCAAGTAATAAGCCTCCATCCTTGATGGTTTTGCACAACTTTACTCCAATCAAGAGCTCCCAACTTCTTCAATCTGTCAAAGTTGCAAATGTGTTTTCAGTGAAAAAAATACATACGAGCTATAGAAATCTCCTAGGATTGGAGTTGCTAGTTGTTGTCAATGTACCAAGTACACCTACTCCACACCAAAGTGAGAGTGATTATTATTTTTAATATAAATGTCAAAAAGAAACTTGATAAAACTGGTGACAATTTAGATGTTGAGGAATATAAAGAAAATAATTTGAACTGATCCAACATACAAAATTTAGGACAGATATCAGAACTCATAAATTCAGAAATGATCAATGAAATCCATGGTTATAGAAGACATATAGCATGTAAACATCCATGCCAAGCAATCACAAAAATAAATTTACACATCTTATTGAAAGAAAAACAATTAATACTGGAATTCAATTCAACATTTCACCCAATAGAAAAGTGATCAAACAAAAATCATTAAAAAAAAAGGCTGGAAAATGCTCCAAAAAGCCCACCAAATATCACCCAAATTGCAAATTCAGAAATCAAGCTCACCACCCAGAACATAAAAGAGACATATGTTCGAAATTATAAAATCCCAGAAAACTAGTAAAAAAGGAATTAGTAACTTACGTATAAGAAGAGGGACCAAAGAGGGGATTCTCTCTCAAAGGCTCAAAAGAAAACCGACCAAGAAACCTAGCCACACACTTGCCGACAAACCTCGTATGCCTGTGCTTCGGACAATCGTTGATATACATAACAACGATGAAGACAGCAATATTAGCCACCACGAACATAGGCACCAACCATGAAGTCCATTGTGTCTCCGAATCCTCTATTAGGTAAGTCGATGAAGATGTGTAACCACTGCTCGTATTATTACTGTTATAGCTATTTCTCTTCACTCCTCCCCTGTTTTCAATATCATCCCTCGCCATTTTCACTCTCTTCTTTCCCAACCCCAAACTCCAAAAACCTAAACCAAAACCCTGTTCTGTTTTTTCACTTTGTTTCTCGAAAAGATTGGATTTTTATGGAGTGGGTGAGAGGGGATTAATGAGCAGAGAGTGGGACAATATATATACATAGTATTTTTTTTTTTTGGGTTTTGTTTACAGGTTTCTAACTGCCGCAGTTCGCAGGGAAATCGGGTAGCTCAAAAGGTTAAGACAGTGGGGACTTGTGAGGGAAGACCCAGTCATTGGGTGCCACGTAAGAAGAGCAAAGCTGGTGTCGTTTGCGAGAAGAAAGGCTATTGGTTAATGGGGTTTGGAGAAGTGGGGGAATGGGAGCATGGGATGCGGGCTCTTCTTTAAGCGCACTCTGCTTTATGCCAGCAGTTACCCCAATCTTCAGTTTCGCGGTTATTTAAACTGACACTCGTTATTTTTTTAAATACAGTGATTGTCGCTGACTCTGTCCCAGCTTCCCCCCCCTGCCTCGACCTTGCTTCAAGCCTTGTTCAACAGTTTACCAAAACGACAATTTTTGATTAATCAAACTCAAAAAACCAGAAGCAAAATAATAGGAAAGATGGGGCCAATTTGATTTTTAGAACTTTCATAGCACTTAATTTAAGGTATTCGTTTCTGTAAGGTCTCAAGTTCAAGTCTTATTATATTTGAGTTTTGCCGTTTTGTGTAACTTTACCTGTGTTTTTTTTTCTTCTTATGAATATGATATTTAAACGAGTCACACAATAGGAGGTAATTCTCTCATTTCCCTTAATCTCATCCCGCCCATCCTAGAATTCGAATCTGTGACCTTCCACAAAAAATTCCAAACTTTAATTACTGGGGTGTCCCCTTGGGGACTTTATGTGTATTTTTTTCATTTAGATGTTTAGAGTGCATAAAATTATCTAATTATAATGAGATCTGAATATTGTATCTTTAAAAAAAATAATACCACGACTTTCATAGGATGGAACCAACAAGCTAACATGTTTTTTAAGCTTCAAAACATATGAGTTATGAAAAGGATTAAAGGAACATTATTTGAAGTAAGGTTTGGATAAATTTTGTGTTTGAGTTTTGTCATATTGTCACAATGGAAAATGGAAGCCTACCTAATTTTATGAAAACAGAGTGTATCAAATTAATTGGTCACTGTGATTTTAACTTGCTAGCTTCTACAGCATTTCTCTACCTGTCGAATTAGATGTTATGTAACCAAAGATGGGTCTTTCTACCTATCTTTTACGTTTGGATTTGTTGGCATATTATACACAATCTTTTTCTCCCATGAAAGATTACTTTTCACCTACTTATCATTATCTCTTATTAATGATGCTACAAAAATGTGCAGCATAAACTCTCCATTCTTGTATTTGTTAATGATCTAAATTAAGTAAATTTTTATTGTTATATATAATTATTATAGACTTTAGGGACCATATAGTGCAATACATGTTTACATTTACATTTAATATAATATAATATAAAATAGCACTAAATCTAAATGATTTGGAAAAAAGCTTAGAACTATATATATGATCATCCAGAATACGTTCATTATTATGCTGACCAGTTCATTTCAAGTGCATATCATTATCATCAATTCATCATCTATATAAAGTACCTTGAAGAAACCAAGAAAAAGCATTAAAGGCAGAAACAGAGAATATTCTATTATGATTTTTATACATAAAGATAAACAGATATGAGCATTTTTATGCAATTTCTAAAGTTTTTGTTTTAGGTTTTTAGCTAGCTCCACCGATACCATTAGCTTGAGGAGCTTTTGGGCAATCTTTAATGCACATTAATTTTCTTGTTTTTAGTGAGACTTTTTTTTTTTTTTAATAATCTTGTATCAATTTTATTTTTTTCAATAATCTTGTTAATGGATATATGTCTATAATATCAAGTTTTTAAGACAAACAACTTTTTAATTTGCTGTGTCATGAAGGGAATACGATACTTTCGTTGTTTAACATTGATTTGTTTTAGTACTCAAATATTCTCCAACTCATTGTTGTCTTAATGAACCTTTATTCCATTTTTTTAGTATTAAAAAAAATTAGTATGTAAATTAGAGAAAATTAGCCTTTTAGTTTTGTCTTTCTTTGACTTGTCAATTTTCCATTTCTGACTCTGAATCAATAACAACTAATGAAATGACACCTACAATTGTATACATATATATATATATATATTTGCTCGGAAAGACTAATTAAAGCATGGTGCCAAAAAAAAAGACTAATTAAAGCATGTTTACAAGTTTTAATATTGAAAATAAACTTGGGTTCGAAATCCATCCAAATCCTAACGCGGGAACAACACTGAAAAGGTATATTGAAAATGAAAATCATGAAATATTGATATCTTTTGTCTGATTTGAAACCTAAACTTATCGTCATCATCATGTATATAATTACATACATGTACATATATTCTTCAAGTTTCTTCTAGTCTTTATATACGTGCGTGTGAACATCAAAGTAGTTGAATAAAAATTAAATACTGTATGAAAAACGAGGGTGGCCTACATGGGTTTAGAACAATCCAGTGTTAAGTGTTTCCTTTCGTAGCTAGAAAATGGACAAAGGAAAGAGATCTTGTGGTGCCAGCTTTGCCAGGGCAAATTCCCACCAGTAGAAGCAACGCATTGAAAATGAATATTTTCTTCTGCATTGTAGTTGTAGATTATAGTATATTTTCATTTTTGTAATTTTTCCCAAGTAGGGTTGGCAGAATCATGACTATCTTTCAAGGAATCTGGAATAAATTGGCAACAACAACCGCTAGCCTAAGCTTTGTAGAACTTGACATAGGGTACACCTGTTAGCTAATGAAGTAGTATTTGCCTGTGCGTGGTGGCTTAGTGGTAGGAAGCCGAATGTAAAGTTTGCGGCAAGCGTGAACATGCGTTCGAGTCTGAATAAACGCAAGGTTTTTCTCACATAGACTCTTGCTTGTTTCCACATATAGACTCTTGCTTGTTTCCACTTTATGTTATGATCCACTCTTGGCACGCTCCACTACTGCTCGCAGGTGTGCCCCTCGCCATGGAGTCATCGGGATAAGAGGGAGCGGGGAACTTAGAGCCCCTGGAGTCGATGACGCCCACCAAGAGACCCTTTTTTGGTTGGCAAAAAATAAGAAAAAGTAGTATTTTTAGTACTTAGTAGTTTTCTTTCCCTTTGGAGTTGTCTGTCAGTTAGTTGGCTCCTGAGAGTAAAGAGAGGTTGAAGTGGTTCTGTCTCTAATACTAACTTGTAAGCCACTCTCGGATCTTTCTTACCATATATGCCTCAATCATGATTCTAATTCACTTTTCTTACCTCTTCAGCAACGTCAACTTGGCCCCAAGCATAAGCACCGCGACTCAACAAGGCGGAATCCATAATTTCTTGGTGAGTGATGCATACTAGTTTCCACAAAGGCACAAAATCATTAATTCTACAAAAACTTACAGGCAAAAAGAGTATTCCACCTTTGAGCTCGGGACCTTAGAAAAGCAATGCCACGACATTAAATGTATTCCAGCTTTCTAAACAATACCATAGTATGGCAACCAATCCCATGAGCAATCAGAAGATAAAAGAAATTCAGAAAATATGAAAGATCCAAAAGAAATCATGATCCATTTCATTACTCCATTCGCAACCATAACCATAATTCGTGAAAGAATAAATATGTGCTCAGTGCAAGGTAATAAGATATCAAGGACAGCTGACTTCAATATCAAACAAAACAAAATTGCTGAGAACCTCAGTTACACCCAGATTATGATTAAAAGTTTCAGCGCTTTCCACCGCCACCACCAAGCTTGGGGCCTTTTGGTGCAGCTCCCTTGGGCATATTACCCTTACTTTGAGTCTTTTGTTGCTTGGACATTAGCTCAGCCTTCTTAGCCTTCTTTTCATCCTTGGTTTTCTTAATCCTCTCTTTTATTTCACTGCAGATGAGATCATGTGATTCAGGAAAGAAAATTCCAGTGCCAATGATGAATCTGTTACAATGAAAATTCAACAACAGAGTAAACATACCGTAGAGCAGCTTCCCTTGCAGCATCTCGAACTTCAGGTTTCTCAGTTCTTTTCTTCTGAATGACCTCTAGTGTGGCACCAACAATGGACCTAGAGTAGGGCTTCTTTGTGGTGCGGCGCCTCTTCTTAACTGCTTCTGCGGCAATGTCCTGCATATGTTGGCAAGCGAAGATGAAGATTAGAAATCAATAAATATGTGGTCATTTCTCTACTATAGTAGAAGCAGGGCTTATTTCCTACCAAAGTGACTAGGTTCAATGAGGAAGAAAACAATTACTGACCTTCTTATGTTGCTTCCTGTACATTGCTGTCCAGGTAAGCTTAGATGGCTTGAGTCGGTTGTGGAAGTACCTCTTGCACTTGGAGTTGGCAAAGAGGAACACCTTTCATGGACGAAAAACAGTTTGGAATTTCAGTAAAGTAATCAGCCAAAACAACTCAAGAAACATAAACAAAACAGAAATGCACTTCAATGAAACCAAGTGATCAGCATATCACCGCAGCTTACCTGAGAATCACCACGAACAAATCTGATACCCTTACCAGGGTATATCTTGGCCCCACTAAAGCGGCATAGTTCAGTCCTGCAGTCCCAAAATTACCAATTACAATTAGTCACCATTGAGCCCTTAAGTTCACAACAATAAGAACATGTATCCATTCAATCAAGCCTAACAAACAATACTGAAAAGAATAGTGGACATGAATGTTGTCAATCTAAACTACATTCTTCATACAATTTCATAGACTTTGATAATCATTCAAACTAATCCAAATATTAAACATTCAACTGCAGCTATAAAATGCATTGAAGCGAACAAAAACATTATCCTTTAACGACATTAAACAAATTATATACCCAATAAAGCATAAACTACAACAAGTTACAAAGTTTAGAAACAACTAAATTTGCGCATTATGTTAAGAGTTCGCTAGCCATTGAAACCTAAGTTTTACAACATTACCAAAATCAACTCAGTAAGAAACAGCCATTAGTTAAAGAGCACCAAACAAAATGGTTAAGAAAATGAAAGTTTAAAACAACACATGATAAAGAAGCAGAGAAGAAACGAACTTGAGAACCATGGCGGCAGCTGCTAAATGCTAATCCGTAAAAAGTTGTTCAAGCGGGCGAGGAAGGAGAGAAAAACCCTAGACTTAAAATCTTATAAAGCTTTTATAGTCAGCTTGTGGGCTAATTGGGCCCGGCCCAGTATGGGGAGACGTTCCTGACCTGGACCCGTCAGGCATTCTGTTTACCATTACAAGTTATTTGCATTTGGGCCTTATTTGGACCGGGTTCGGATAAAATCATTTCGGTTTAGAACCACTTTGATTGAGTTATTTCGGTTCGGATTCTTTGTTCTTTGGCTAATTGCTCAAGCTTAATATTTGTCAAAATGTTCAATCTTTTGATTTGATCAAATAAGGGCCTAATGTTATCGAAAATGTTCAAATAAGGACTCGATCTTTTAATTTGACCAAATAAGGGTCTAATGTTATCGAAAATGCTAAAATAAAGACCTAACGTCAGTTTGGATCACGTGTGAAAATTTTCGACGTCAGGCCCTTATTTGAGCATTTTCGATAACGTTAGACTCTTATTTGGCCAATTAAAAGATCGGGCCTTATTGAGCATTTTCAATAACGTTAGGTCTTTATTTGACCAAATTAAAAGATCGGGTAATCATTTGAGCATTTTGGCAAATCTTAGACCCTTATTTGAGCAATTAATCAGATTTTTTTTACAGGTCAAAGAAAGTAGGCCAGGACAAATGTAAGTAGAACTATTCGGTAGTCTTTGTTGTTACAAGGCAAAGAAAGTCACAGAAAAAAACCTCAACAAGTGTCTCCCGACAATACTATCATATTGCCATCTGGGAATTACGAAATATAAATGGAAACCATAGTCAAAAGAAAGTCGTCATCTAATTTGAACACTTTTTCTTTTCTATTCACATGCTTCATATTTTCAGTTTAAAATCTCTTTATAACATATATAATCTGACACAAGTAGGCATGAGATTGGCTTACTTACTTTGTTTGTTTTATTTATTTTAACTTTGGTATCTAAATGGGGGTTTATGGTAATACAAAACAACCTTATTAAATATGACAATTAGGCACATTAATTGACCAACCTTCTTCTTCATGCTTTAATTCCAAATTTTGCTCACTTTTAAGGAGCATGATAATGCCATTTCCATCTAGGGGATAAAATGTGACTTGTGAGTTATATATTAGTTGTTGTGAATAATAAAAGCAAGAACTTACCAAAAGCACTCAACAATGGCAATTCATCTTTATACTAAGCTGCACACCAACTTCTTAAGAACAAAATTGCAATGGCAATGTATATAATGTATGTTTAACAATGAACAAATATGAATGTAAATTAAGTTTTTATTTGATACTTCACCACTAGGAATTTCATCGCTTCTTTAAGTCGATGTCATGAGACTAGTTTGACATAGAGGCATTTAAGTAGTTTTCGTATTAGATTTTTCCATCTTATAAAAAAAAATAAGTTTTTCTTTGTTTTTTTTTCTTAATAAAAAAAGACGCGAGCATCGTACACAATTGCGTATCAAAACTGATCATATTTTACACACGTGGTAAAGTGTGTATAAAGCTGTAATTTGGACGCGATCGATTTTTCATAAATGTTATTTTTGTTGTTAGTAGAAAAAAATTGAATGAGAAGATTGTCTTGGTTTTTCAATGAGTGTAGATCGATCTATACATCGAGCGTTACTGAATATTTTTTGATTTATGATTCAGCAATACTTAAAATGCAAAGATCCAATGATTTGTTCAGAATCTTAGAAACAAACCGTTTTGAAATGTAAATTTCACAACTCTCATATTCAGCGCGTATGAATCACGGTATGATTCAAAAAAGAAAAAACGATATACACCTCATAACCCTCAAATCTCTTAGTTTTTTCCTCCTAGGGTAACTTCCCAAACCCAATTTCGTCAAAATCTCAAATTTCAACATGTTGGTAATTGAATCCCTATGGAAATTACTACAATGTCATGTCAAATTAATACATATATATAGGAATAATTTGTTTCTTTGAAGTTTGATGTTGTTAACTTCCACAAATTCCCAACTTTAGTAAGATTAAAGGGATTGAATAATATGACACCATCATTTAAAACTCATTTGACATTCTTAAAAAGGTTCGAGGTTATGTCTTTCTTCCCATTTTCTAGTTACTTACACATTAGCAAAACTTTGTAACACAAGTGAGATAGGTTCTTGAAATGGAGTTTTGAAACGTTTGAGGCCATGGTTGGTAGTAGCATATGAAACGCATAGAAAGGTAATTAATGATGGATTTTGTAAGATTGGGAATGATTATTATTACAATGAAATGAAGTCATATTACCACAAGTGAGAAGCATGTGCACACAAAATATTATCCATTGGGAAATGATCATTGATATGGAGTTAGTGAACGTTTTTTTTTTTTCCCTCAATAATTACCTATGATTTTTGTTTTCTTAATTTTAAGGGAAATTATATAAAAAGTAACGAAAATGACTTGAAAAGAATCTTACAAAATCAAGAAGCTGAGTCACTTAATTCAGTTACTAAATATACTTAATTTATTTATAAATTTAATTAGTAAAAAAAAGAAAAAGAAAAAGAAGAGAGAAGGTTTGGCGTTCTAATTAGGGTTAGAAACAGTGGCCTATTATCACGGCAGAAATAGATTAAGGAATCTAGACCGTGTCCCAAAGTTTAACATCGAAAGTACGATATTAGCCCTATACTTTTGTTGTAAAATGACCATAATGCCACCATTACTGACGTGTCAAATTTATGATGGATTTTTTCACAGTAAGTTGTAGGCGGGTTTAGGGGAATGCAAAACAGTGGACCTTACCCATTGAGTAAAAGACAACTCCTTGGGAAAGACACACGCGCGATGCCCGCGCGTTGAGGAAGGCAAAGAAGGGCGGACATCCCGAACCCAGTTTTGGGAAGTAGTGGGTCCCACACTGTTTGAAGCTCTTGAGTCTCTCTCCCTTCTTATATAATGCTACTTGGTTTTTTTTTTCCTCCACAAAGGAAAGAGCGAAAATAATGGTTCCTTCCTTTACTTGGCTCGGTTGCATGTAAGGAGAAGAAGAAGCAGAGGCGCCATTGACACAGAACAAAAATAAGAAGAGAAAATCCCAATCCCAGGCAGGCAGGTTTCAGACTTTTCAGTAGGGTTTAAGATAGGGTTTTTTCTGCTTTTGTTGAATCGAGACTTTAAACAAAGACTTCTTTAAAAAAACCCTGCTTTGATTTTGACCATTGAGTTTTTCTATATATTTTTTTTCCCTCTTTGTAAGTCAGCTCACTTCACAACTTTCCATCACATTATTATTATTTTATTTTTTTTATATATGTGTATATATTTCTATTCTAGGTTATTTTTACCAAAAAGATTTATTTATTTATTTATTTTTTTAATTATTATTGTATATATGTATAAAATAATAATTTCTGTCCTTTTACTCTTCTACAGATCCCAACAGTGAGAGAGAGAAGATCTGATATAACCTGTATCTATCTATCCTCTCCGAGAAAAAAAAAAAAAACAACTGACCTTTGCTCACTGTCAAAAACTTTAAAAAGGTAGCAGCTTCTTTTTGTTTTTGTTTATCTTTTTTTATCTAATCTCCGTACTGGGTTTTGGTTTTTGTTTTGTTGTATTTATTTCTTACAGCCTGTTTCTTACTTGCATTACAAGAGAGAGAGAGAAAGAGGTCAACCGGGTCTTTTTCTGGTTGAGAGTATATTACTATCATAATAATTTAGTAGAATACTGTGTATGAATGTGAAAGAGATAAGCTTTGCCTTTTTGTGTGTTTTTGGCTTTTGCTTTGCTTTCCCATGCCATCTTTCGTTTGAGTTGCCCTTAATCTTATATATATAAACATATACGTTTCAAGAGTTTGAAGTTTGAACAAGTTTTCGACTTTTTTTCTGGGGTCGTTTTCGTTTTTGTCAAACTTGCTGACAAGCGATCGGTCAAGAAAATTAGGGTTTTTCATATCTGTAAGACTTTTTTTTTTCTATGGCGTTTTCTTAGATTTTCTACCAGGCTTTTGGTTTGGGTAGGGGAAGTGAAGGAGAAGGTGTGAACTATTTGATTTTATTGTAAGAAGATTATAAAAAAAGTGGTCTCTTTTTTCTTGTCCTGTTCCTCCACTGTTTTTCTCTTTCCTGAACTGACTTTTTAGAGAGAGAAAAATAAGAGGAGTTTTGAGTTGAGTCATCAGTCATGCATGGGCGTTGACAAGAGGACAGCTTTTTGAGAATGAGATGAGTTTTTTTTTTTATAACTTTAGCTCAATCTGGGTATTTTTTGTAAAGGTCAAACTTATGGACAAGAAAGAGAAACAAAATTGAAGCATAAACTTGTGAAAGTGATAGTGACCATTTCAAGAAGCTAGAAAAAAAACAAAACGAGATGAAAAACTGATAGGAAAAGTGAGATCAAAAGAAAATTTGTTTCTTTCTCTTCTTTGTTCTTTTTTTTCTTTTTAATGAGTTTTGGGGGTTTGATCAAGAGTAGTAGCAGCAGCGACATGACTGGTGCCATTGTTGAGCCACCTCTTCTCACTCAACATATTCCCAAATCTATGCAAAGCTCTCCTTCTCTATCTCTCTCCTATGTATTGCTTCATTTCCTCTCTCTCTCCTTCCCTGTGCATTGTCCTTTAATTAATTTATTACCTACTTTATTATCTTTTGTTTTGATCTTGGCTACTATGTGTTTGTTATTATTTTTAAGATGGGTCATTTAATAAGGGGGACTTGGCTTTGGTGCAGAAAACAATGGATGGTCCTAGTGAGTTGGGGATGATTGGGGAAAACTTTGATCCGGGTTTAGCTGGGAGGATGAGGGAAGATGGATATGAGAGTAGGTCTGGAAGTGATAACTTTGAAGGTGCATCTGGTGATGATCAAGATGCTGCTGCTGCTGATGGACCGGCGGCCAAGAAGAAGAAGAAGTACCATAGGCACACTCCAAATCAAATTCAAGAGCTTGAATCGTATGTTTAGCTATCTTTCATTTTATATATCTACGAATGAATATTTGTATCTGTAATTTGGTCATTGAGATTTTAATTGGTTAGCTTATTGGAGTTATTTTTCTGTCTTTAATTGCTTGTATTCTCTAGTTTCTTCAAGGAGTGTCCTCACCCTGATGAGAAACAAAGAATGGAACTCAGCAGGAGGCTAGGCCTAGAGAGCAAGCAGATTAAGTTTTGGTTCCAGAACAGGAGAACACAAATGAAGGTAAGTTCATAATCTGTTTCGCACTTTTGCTTTCACTTGGATTTTGATGGTTGAGCTCTAAAGTTGAGTTGGAGATTGGATATAATGATTTTTATTTTTTTTTATTTTTTGTTTAAACCAGACCCAATTGGAACGACATGAAAATATAATGCTTAGGCAAGATAATGACAAACTTCGAGCCGAGAATGATCTGTTGAAGCAGGCCATGAGTAGTCCAATGTGCACCAATTGTGGTGGTCCAGCTGTGGCTGGTGAAATATCTTATGAACAGCATCAACTTAGGATCGAGAATGCTCGATTAAAAGAGGAATTAAACCGTATATGTGCTTTAACAAACAAATTCTTGGGCAGGCCTCTCTCCTCTTCAGCCAGTCCTATTCCTTCCCAGGGCATAAACTCCAATTTGGAGCTTGCAGTAGGAAGAAATGGCTTTGGGGGCTTGACCAATGCAGGCACTACATTGCCAATGGGATATGATTTTGGTGATGGGGCTATGATACCATCAATGAAACCTATGGTCAGTGAATTGCCATTTGATAGGTCGGCCTTTGTAGATGCTGCTTTGGCAGCTATGGATGAACTAATTAAGATGGCGCAGATGGATGATCCCCTTTGGATCAAAGGCTTGGATGGTGGGTTGGAAACCTTGAACTATGAGGAGTATAGGAGGACTTTCTCTGGTATGAAACCAAATGGCTACACAACTGAGGCTACAAGGGAAACTGGTATGGTTTGCCTCCGAGGCTTGGCTCTTGTGGAGACACTAATGGATGTGGTATGCCACCCTTATACTTGTTCCGTGCTTTTATTTTTATTTTTGAACTTCCTATGGCCAAAAAACTTCCTATCTGCTCTTAGGATATGATTATGTATTTTGCTCTTTTCATGCTCCCCCTTTTAAACTCAAGGAAGAAGTTGATCTCTACCCCAGATAATCATAAGTGTTGTTCTCGTCTATCCTTTTTTTTTTGTCACCATTTAGAATTGCTTAGATATAACTTGAACTGTTAAGATTTCACTTCCTTAGAGATGGTGCTTTGGATTGCTTCGAATGGTCGCGTTTACTGATTTTGTTGATTGAGTCTTAGAAAAACAAGTGTTTGAGAATTGTTGTTTGACTGGTTCTAATTGTGCTACTCTGCGAACAGAATCGTTGGGCTGAAATGTTTCCCTGTATGATTTCAAGAGCAGCAATGGTTGACGTGCTATCAAGCGGTACAGGTGTACCAAGAGACAATGCATTGCAAGTGGTATGTTTCTGTGCCATCTGTCTGTATATCTTCTGCTGATTAGCTTGGTCTTATAAAGATCATACTTTGCAGATGGATGCTGAATTTCAAGTGCTTTCACCTTTGGTTCCTATCCGTCAAGTGAGATTCCTCCGGTTCTGCAAGCAGCATTCGGAGCGTGTGTGGGCTGTGGTTGATGTTTCTATTGATCCATGCCAAGACGCTGCAAATGCACATATTTTTCCAAACTGCAGGAGGCTTCCTTCTGGCTGTCTTATACAAGATATGGATGGCAAGTACTCCAAGGTAATTCATAATCACTCTTTAATTTGTTCTTTAGTATTTTTATAAATGACAGGTGTACTTGATATTTCCATAATTTGATGTTCATCAAGCTTTACGCTTATATGTTTCTTTTATGGGTATTTAATGAGGTTGTTGTTATAACTACAACTTCCTGAGTTTGGTTGATACTGCATGGAGTGAAATAATTTGCACTTGGACTTCCAGTCTCAATCCACCTTGACCTGTGCTTTGCAGAATTTAATAATCCTTTTGTAACTCACCAAATTTTCCTTGTCTTTGATGGGGTAGCTAATAAGATATAGTAGGACTTCACCTAAGAACATGAAAGCTTTTATTATTATTCTGCTCAAGAAGATGCTGATCACTTTTTAAAATCATATTAAATATTCATTTTCAAGGTTAAGGTCGCTTATGTCTGTACTTATTTAGTTCACTGCTACTTGCTGAGATGAGCAAATCAAGGGTTAGTCAAAGTTTGATATTATTATAATGTTGAGTGTACCTTAATCAAATCTTTATATGCAGGCAATTCCTTGGATTTGTCAATCATTGTTCTCTAAATTATATTTTGATGTTTCTATTCCTATCTTACCTTCCTTCTTAATTTCTTTTTTATTGTCCACGAGGTAATATGACCTGGATCCAGTCATTATCTTGTTAATTATCTTTCGAAACCCGTGTTATGTGGGGCTCTGTGTATTTTATTTTAATAATATGACAGAAATTGTCTATTACAAGTTTCATACTCTCTATTTTTCTAATTGTGTTGACATATTCTATACCACTTTACTAGGACTGCTCCTTGATATTTGGCTTAATTTCTTGTCCTCTCTGAAGTTATCTCTGTCTTTATGCAGCTGTTTTGAATTTTGTGGATAGTTCTTAACAAAATAACAATAAAAATCTTATAAAGGAAAGATCAGGAAATTTTTTCGCATAAATTGATAATGGTCATTGGGACAACCTTTTGTTTTGAACTAGTGGAGGAGACAGTAAAAGGCTTCATTTTTGTTTGTACCATTGACTTAAAAAAGAGGTCCTTTATAACATCATTAACATTGAGATTCATGTGTTTCTTTTCTCATTAATTAATCGCTCCTAGATGAACTCATGATGATTGATTGGTTTGATAATTGTTGTAAGTGAGGAGGCACGCTTACAGATTGTTAAAATGCAGGTTACATGGGTTGAACACACTGAATATGATGACAATGTTGTCCACCCTCTATTGCGGCCGTTACTCAGTACTGGTTTTGGCTTTGGAGCACATAGGTGGCTTGCCACTCTCCAAAGGCAATGTGACTGCTTGTCAGTTCTACTGTGCCCTGACATGCCTGGTGAAGATAACACAGGTTTCTTCTTGTTTCATCATTCTTTCACTTCTTTGACATATATGGAGTCCACTTCTAATAGATGCTATTGTGCCACAGGAATAACTTCGGCTGGGAGGAAAAGTATGATAAAACTGGCACAACGCATGACGCGTAACTTCTGTTCTGGAGTTTGTGCTTCAAGCATGCATAGGTGGGAGAAAATTAATATTGGTAGTGTGGGTGAAGATGTAAGGGTGATGACCAGGAAGAATGTAAGTGATCCCGGTGAGCCTCCTGGTGTTGTGTTGAGTGCTGCTACTTCTGTTTGGATGCCAGTAACGCAGCAAAGACTATTTGATTTCTTGAGGAATGAACGGATGCGGAGTGAGTGGGACATCTTGTCCAATGGTGGACCAATGCAAGAGATGGTCAATGTTGCCAAGGGCCAAGGACATGGCAACTGTGTCTCTCTCCTTCGTGGAAGTGTAAGTAATTACTATTTATATTTATTAGATATTATAGGAGTATTAAATTTTCAAGTCCACTTGTATTTCCTTTTGCCTTCTTCAAGATGTATAGTTTGATTTCATGAAACGTTGCAGGCCATGAATGCAAGTGAGAACAACATGCTAATCTTACAAGAAACATGGTGTGATTCCTCTGGCGCATTAGTAGTATATGCACCCGTAGACGTATCTTCAATGAATTTGGTGATGAATGGTGGCGACACAACTTATGTGGCACTCTTACCATCAGGATTTGCAATTCTTCCTGGAATTTCAACTAGTTTTCATGGTGCACAACCTAATGGAGCTTTGCTAAAACCGGACAGTGATGGAAGCGGTGGATGCATACTTACAGTTGGATTTCAGATTTTGGTGAATAGCCTTCCTTCAGCTAAGTTAACAATGGAGTCAGTTGATACTGTTAACAATCTGTTAGCCTGCACAATCCAGAAAATCAAAGCTTCCCTTACAGCAACTTAGCTGCAGCTGTTGATCAAGGTGCTTACATTTACAGTTTTGTGCTTCTGTTAAAGAAAAAAAAAGAAAAAAAAAGATAGATAAATGGAAAGTATAGGAGATAATGAGAAATATAGAAAAGGGGAAATGGAGTTTGAGATGATACTCGGCGTAAAGTAGGGTTTCAAGTCAAGAACGAACCGCCTGTGGAGAATTTTTGTTCTGCCGTTAACAGCAATGGTACATTGCTTCAAACATGAACAAGAATTGGGCTGCTGGGGGAAGTGTGGTTCGGGCATTGACTTGCTTGACCTGTGAGATGCTGAGCGCTTAGTTTTCATCAGTTTGGTAAAAAACTTTGTTTTGTTAATTATTAATTAGTCAAAAGTTATAGAGAAACAGACAGAAGATAGACAATGCAAAACTGGTCTTGTTTTTTGTGTCTTTTTAATGTTAATCAAAATCTTTGGCCAGCTGTCTTTTTTCACTTGTTTACAGTTTTTTATCATCTGAATTTGACCTTGGAATCTTACAATTCAGGTCCCAACCTCTGCTATTGTTGTGGGGTGGGGGTTTTTTCCTCAATGTTTTTGTGTGGTGCATGATCTCCATCTCATTTCATCACATGCTGTGTTTACTATAGGGTAGGGTTTTATATGGGAAGGTGTTGGGGACAGGCAATATACTACAAGTATTTTCACCATGTGTCTCCAATGTTTCTTCATTCAAGGAAATGGGGATTTGAAATGTGAACCATGGATTCAAATGGGTTGTGCAATTTTTATTTTTATTTATGCAATATATAGAACATGTTGTCTATTTTCCTTTTCTAAGTGGCCAAAATGAAAAGGTAATGCCTAATGAAGTGTAAGAGAAAATCACCAACATGGTCCATTTTGATGGAGCAACTTCATTATCTATAGGCTTAAGCCTTGAGCTATTCAAAGGTGCCTAACCAAACCTACCTTTTTTTTTTTGCCAGGGATTGAACCCTAGTCACTGGGATTAAGAGTCCAACACTCTATCATCAGGCCCGATGGCCTAACCAAACCTATCTATTAGAGAGCAAAAATTCCATTTGACTAAATTTTAACAAAACACTAATCTGCTTAGTAATGGGAGAAAGGGTTTTCAACAAGAAATATTAGACAAGCATGTTTAGCTTTCTATGTTCATTATCGGTGGAAATGGAAACAGAAGCAACATTTTTCTTATTTTAACAGGCTTAGATCCATGGAAAATTTAACTAGGCCTTGATTCAAGGGCTTTTAAGTCTTTAGCATTGTTCCCTTCCCAGCCCAGACCCAGGATTCTAGCAACCCTTCTTTTGAAATTGGACCGGCCCAGCTGAGCTGAGTACATCGCCTTTGCCAAGTTCACATCCGCCATCTACAACAGTCCGCCAAGTTCACTGGCTCCGAGCTTCAAACACATTTTCTCCGTTGCGCCTTTCCTTAAACCCTAAACCTCCAACAGATTTTACAATTCCCCAACAATGTTGGTTTTCTTGCCTTACACTCCCAATCTCCTTAGACCCAGAACCCGAACGCCTCTCAAACCGCTCCCTGCAACCACCCTCTTATGCAACTTCACATCCAAAAAGCTCATGTCCCAATCCACCTCTATCCCCAAGAAACAGGTGAGAGTGCGCGACCACGGTTACGACAACTACATGGAAGTTGAGAAAAAGACCCGTAAAGTCCTTAAATTCCAATCTCTAATCCTTTCTCAACCGAACGGGACACTGCCCATCCCTCGCTTCGATTTCCTCGCTCGTCGCCTTGGTCTCGGTTTCAAACAAAATGAAGCCGGTGCTTATCTCCTCAAATTCCCTCACGTTTTTGAAATCTACGAGCACCCAGTTCAGAGAATCCTCTATTGCAGGCTTACCCGGAAGGCGCTTATCCAAATTGAGCAAGAAAAAGAAGCACTCAATGCCCAGATACCTGATGCAGTCACCCGGTTGAGGAAGTTGCTTATGATGTCGAATACGGGTCGTTTAAGACTGGAACACATTCGGATTGCGAGGAAAGAATTTGGGTTGCCTGATGATTTTGAGTACTCGGTAATCCTCAAATATCCTCAATTTTTTAGATTGTTTGATGCTAAAGAGACTAGGAATAAGTACATTGAGATTATTGAAAGAGATCCTAACTTAGCTATTTGTGCTATAGAGAAAGCTAGGGAGAGAGAGTATAGAGAAAAAGGATGTGATGCTGAGGATATTAGGTTCTCATTTATTGTGAATTTTCCACCTGGGTTTAAGATAGGTAAATACTATAGAATTGCTGTTTGGAAGTGGCAACGTGTTCCGTATTGGTCACCTTATGAGGATGTGTCTGGTTATGATTTGAGGTCGATAGAAGCTCAGAAGAGGATGGAAAAGAGGGCAGTAGCAACTATTCATGAGTTGTTGTCATTGACGGTAGAAAAGAAGATTTCACTGGAGAGGATTGCACATTTCAGGATGGCAATGGATTTGCCTAAGAAATTGAAGGAGTTTCTGCTGCAGCATCAGGGGATATTTTATGTTTCGACAAGGGGGAACTATGGGAAGCTTCATTCAGTTTTCCTTAGGGAGGCATATAGGAGAGGGTCGTTAATTGATCCAAATGATTTATATTTGGCGAGGAGGAGGTTGGCTGAGTTGGTTTTGTTAAGCCCTAGGAAGGCAAAGGTTGATAGCGAACTGGTAAGCTTTAGGAATAGAGAAGCTGATGAAATGGAGCATGCTAGACGAGATTATGTGGAGAATGACTTTGGGGTTGAGGGTAAAGTTGAGCAAGATGGGGAGGTAAAGGAAAATTCGGATTTAGATTTGGTTTCCGATATTGAATCTCATTACACAGATGATGATGATGATGATGATGATGATGATGATTTTGATGAAATTATGGGTGAAAAGGAGGGTGACTGTGTAACTGAATAACGAGATGAAGTTTTTGTGTTGTGGTCAACTTTAATTTGAGAATATTGTACATATAACCAGTTGGAGGTTACACTGGAGGACACCCTTTCCATCCTCTAAAATTAACATCCAAAGCTGTTAAGGGATTTCTAAGTCGTAGGCGGTAATAGTACCGTATAACACAACTTGGCTGTTGGAGAAGATCAATATGGGAAAATTATGTTTTGAATGATAACTTGGCGCTTTGATGGAACTATCGCAAGAAGGGAATACTTGAGGTTTGTATATTTTTATGATGGACTATGAGCGCTGAAGCAATCTGTTGCTATGTCTTTTTATCACTGAAGGCCAAAAAGAAGCTTTCATAAGATTTTCTCCATGATGTTGCATATGTGATCATGTAAGTCTAATAATCCATTCATTCTCAAATTTACTAGCTATATTATATATTACATATTTGATGCATTTTATGTTGGTGCATGTGCTTGTATAGGCAGTCTGATTAGAGCAGATTATAATTTGATTTTATTTTTTCTAGTTCAATGTTCTGTTGCATGATGAGGTGAATTAACCCTCTCTAATGGTTTAGACCATTCCATTCCTGTCATCATTCACATTTGCCATCCTTTTTATGTGGTCTTTTGTGCTCTTCATGAAAAACAATAGCTCATTTGAAAGGAGGGTTTCTAAAGAGGAGTTTAAAAGGTCCAGAACCAGCATCTCTTTTTTTGTTTTCCACTCCTTTCCTCCGCCTCTATTTTGATATCTCACTCTCCCTTCAAATTTCTACATGGTATTTGCTTCCAGTGTAGAAAAAAGAGATTTTTTTTTTTTTTTTTTTAAATTGTAACTGTTGATGGCTATCTTGATTTTGGTTGAGAAAGCATCTTGCTGAGGTTTGTCCCTATTTGTATCATTTTGCTTATACTGCAAAATATAAAAAAAAAAAAGATGGAAGCAAATTAGAACTAGCTCTAGAGACATAATATAAAAAATTGCTTGAATCACTTCAAAGCGGATTTAAACTCATTGGCAATAATCCTCTCTTAATACTGAACATTTATGCATACTTTAAATACGTTATTTGCTGTTAGACCTGCATTGAGCGGCTCTGCCTAGTTTTGTTATCTGCTATTATTTGATTGTATATCAAATGTAGGGAGGGGATTTTTAACTTGGTTAGTGACTAATCAGGCACTAACCCTTACCCATCGACGATGACGATGATGAGGGAAAGAAAGAAACAGGAGGAAGGGATAATGAATAAGGATTATGAGAAGCTTAAATTGTTGAAATCTTAACTCTAATTCATGCTCACTTGTCAGTTTGCATAAAAAATATGGAATGATTTCGTTTTCCTTGATTGTTTCTTGCCCAAATGCTGATTAGTGCCTAGGTTAGTTGATAAGGTTTTATCTTTTCCACATTTAATGCATTAGTTGACTATAAATATGGTAATTTCTCTATACTGGATAGAGATATCTCTTCAAACAAGATCTTTTTCTTGAGCTTGATCATCTGCTGTTGCAGGTATTAAATGACATGATTCAGGATGATGGAGAGCCTCCACAGAAGAAACTCTATGAAATGAAGCTATCTTTGCTCGATGATATCGGATGGAGCCATTTGTCAACATATGAAAGACAATGGATGCATGTCTGCTTCCCACCAAGCTTGCCCCCCTTTCAAGGTTGTTCACATTTCATTGAATCCAGTGTTTGATTGTTCTTAATAAGGTTAGGGTGCCCCTTCTAGTTTGCTAAAAGATTGAACATTGCAAGGATAATCTCTTTAGACAAGTCATAGTGAGAATAGCTTTATCATCATATAATAAAGCACATATATATTTCTCTCTTTTTCTCAAATAATTCTCGGTTGTGTGATGTCATTGTATGAACAGCTTTTATTACACTAATAAAATATAATTTCTCTACTTCTCATGCATTTCTTTGTTGTGTGAGATGCTAAAATTATCTTGTAATGCAATGGACTAACCCCACTGCTAGACTAGAGAATGCATAGGCATAGCTACAAGTTGAAGTCTGCTTCTAGAATAGTTGGCGCCATTATTAGCATGAAAGTGTTTTTTTGTTTCCTTTTTCCCTTTCATCCTTTTCCAATATTTAACGCTCTCCTTATTACTTGGATTTACAGCTAAAAAGAAAAATTGCAGGGATTTTACTTTTTCTCAGTATATATTTGTGTATGAATCTTGTCATTGATTGAATTGTTGCTCTGTATAATTGCTTGTCCATGTTTGGCTAATAAGTTATGCTTTACGTTTTTGTAAGGCCGTTGGTTATACGGTAGGGTAGAATAGCAAGTATATACGTATTTTTAATTTAGACCATCCTCGGAGAAAATTACAAGGAAGATTTAAATAACCCAAAAAAAAAGGCTAATTGCTCAAATAAAGGCCTGACGTTTGTCAAAATGCTCAAATAAATGCCCGATCTTTAATTTGGCCATATAAGGGTCTAACGTTATTGAAAATGCTCAAATAAGGGTATGATCTTTAATTTGGCCAAATAAGAGCCTAACGTTATCGAAAATGCTCAAATAAGGGCCTAGCATCAGTTTGGATGACGCGTGAGGATTTTCGATGTCAGGCCTTTATTTGAGCATTTTGGCAAACGTTAGGCACTTATTTGGCCAAATTAAAAGACCGGGCCCTTATTTGAGCATTGTGGCAAACAATAGGCCCTTATTTGACCAAATTAAAAGATCATACCCAGCATTTTGGCAAACGTTACCCTTATTTGACCAATTAGCCAATCATTGATAAAAAAAAAGCAATTAGCCAATAAAAAAAAACTAATACTATAATCATCAAACAAGCCCAAAAAAAAATTAATTTGGGCCTTACGGACTTAGGGCCTGGGATCCCGAGGGTTGAAAGTAATGGGTTAAATAACCCAGCCCGACTGGCCCAGACCAAAAGTGAAAAGTGTTCGAGAAGCCTCACATCACAGTTTCGTTTTTTTTTTTGGGTAAAACCTCACAGTTTCTAATTTCGTCGCATTTCTCTCCTTCTTTCCCCCAATTCCCCCCTTTTCTTTTCATTCAAAAATCCATGGATGTTTTCCCTCTTTCTCGTTTCTCCCTGTTTTCAACCCTCCGAACCTCACGATTTTCACTTCCTCACAAAACTTCAACGATAAACATAAGCGACGAGAATTTTCATTTTACGTAATGCAGATCAGAAATCAAATAGGTGAGTTTAGGGATTTCGATTTTCTGTATAGTTTGCAAACACTTCTATATTTGGTCAGATTTTGAGATTTTAGGGATTATGTTATACTATATGTTCTAAATTGCTTAAGTTCATTTTAATTGGTTTCTTCAGAGGCTTCTGCTGCTGAAAAGAGTGGATACAGTGGGAAGCCCCAAGGACGAGGAAAGTTGGTCGAGTTTATTTGGCTAAGAGAAACGAAGGTTTGTTTCTTTCACATTTTTCCCCTTACTGCTCTTTTATTAGCTAGGAAAATTGAGGAAATTTGATGAAAAGAGTTTGGTTTTTGATCTGTTGACAATTGCAAACATTGACATGTTCTTACAAGTATCATTATTATTTCGTCAAAGAAAAAGCATCATTAATTCATTGTTATTAGATGAAATAAATCAATAAGTATCTTAAGCAAGCTGATCCATAAGTAGTTTTGAAACAGAGCATTCAAAGGTGCTTTTTCAAAGCCAATTTTAGCTGTCTTCAAGTTGAGCATCAACCAATGAAAGTCACCTGCACCTGTGAGTTTATTTTTCTTTTGCCATTTGCCAATTTATTCTTGACTTGTGATTGTAAAATTGTAAGGCTTATTAAATGAAATTGTATCTTAGATTATCAAAAGATCTAACACTATTACAAAGAAAAATCATAGAGAAATTTGTGATTACTACAAAGAGAAAGTTTATTCTATGCTTCACTATTCATCATTCCCTAGTTATTATATGCTTCTGATATACCTTGTGATATCCTGTTTTTTACACATTAGTGAATCCCCGAACACTTATGGATGGTGGTGAGGACACATTGTTGCAACTTTACACTGGAAGCTATTAATTTAGTTGTTCTCAAGGTAATTAATCCACTGTATCTCTGTGTTTTTGCTGCATATTTCTTGGTATATAATCATTCTTGACAATTGCCCCTTCTGCTTGTTTTCATATGCAGGAATCATTAGTCGTAAATTCTAATGCAAATATGGAAGTACATGAAAATTTCAGTATTCATGTAAGCAACTATTTAATTGTAATCATTGGATTTTTTTGTTGTTGTTCTGTTTTAGGTTTATAATGTCCTTTGGCTTGTTGTCCTGATTTTTTTTCCTGGTTAAACTAGCGAACTTGCAGCAAGCAAATTATGATCATGAACATAAAGTGATTTTTTCTGTTGTGGTTTGAAATAATTTCTTTACCGGTGATTGTAAACTTGTAAGGCTTATAAATTTATATTGTATCTTAGATTATCAAGAGAAACTAACTGTTTTTTTACTGGGATGCCTAGGTTCAGTTTAAAGTGTTCTGTACAGTTGAAAGCCAACTGCAAGAAATCTGGAGTCCTACCAACAAGGGACTTTGTTGTATGACACATACAATAGTAACAATGGTGAAAAACACTTGTTAGGACTCCACAGCTTTCTATAATTTGGGGCTAAAAAGTTCTCTTCCATTTTGCAATGCGCATACAAAGATTGAAAGCTGAAACGGTACCAATCCTATTCCTTTTTTAATCTTCCTGTGTGAAGAATCTTAAAGTGTTAACATGCTTTCCTCTGATTAGATAGCATGTGCTGGATTATGATTGTCTGAACTGTTTTATGTTGGTATAGATTAAATATTGAAAAATATTTTCTGCTATGCATGAAGATTTATGAAATGTTTTTGGATTCTTAGTGGATGATTTGGAAGATTATCCTTCATATACTGCTATCTTGCCATTGTTGTTAGCCTTAGCCTATATGATTAAGCTGTACCTACATAGTCAATATGGACTTTCTTGTAATCTTTCCTTTTCTTGAGTGACTCCTCAACGTGACCGTATGTGAGCTTTGCTTGAATTTTTATTAATGCTTTATTTTAAAGTTTCATTTGGGAGCTAGCTCTCTGATTGCTAACTCTAGTTATTGTTTTGCATAATATCAGGTAGAAACCATGATAGTTATGGAGGTCCAAAACTTGCGAAAACGCTTGGAAAGGGAAAATAGAATCATTCAAAGTATCATGAGTCAGATCTTATTTGCCTTGGATGGTCTCCGTTCAACAGAAATTGTTCATAGGAATATTAAGCTACAAAATATCATTTTCTCTGAAGGTAATTTAATCAAAGCTTTTACTTAGTGCCCAAAGATATGCTGATTTTCAAGCATTTCTAGATTGATTGTTTGCCGCTCCAAAACATGAGCTGGGTCTCATACATTTAAGATCATTAATCTTGGAGCTGCAGTAGATTTGAGAATGGGATTCAACTATATTCGGAAGTTTTTTGTTTTTATCCAAGTTAATGTCCAGTATAATATGTCTGTTAGTATGTCTTTAACCTATGAATAGGCTTGAAAAATGGCATTTGTTATTGCAATAAGAAGTAAAAGTGTTTGGTTCCACGTGAAAAACAAATTCTCATGCTCCAAATTATTCCCATATTTAGTATTTGCTCACTGACACTGAAAATTGCTTCTCTTAGAAATACTCTCTGGATATTTTCTCTTGAAATCTGCAGAGTAGGTTTAATAAGGATAAGGGGCAGTTAAATTATGTTTGAATGAGTAAAGTGAGAGAAATTTCTGTTTGGAGTATTGCAGTATCTGATGCAGATTCAGAATTGGTGTAAATTATTGCAGCCATAGATTCCTGCAGGTTCTGCGATGACTTTGATGAACTCATCTATGGTTCTTGTTTTATTGGCATGCAGGGAAATCCTTTGAAAGTGAACAAATTGACGTCTATAAAGACACAACTTCTGTACTCATATTATATACTTCCATTTCATGTGCCAAAAATGATATTGTACAATGCACAAAATCATGGGAAAGTGCTTCGTGGTGACCATATCGGAAATTCTCCCTTTGGTCAGTTTTAGTGTTTCTGATGATTATTGGGTAGATTTTCTGTTTTATGGCAATTAACATGGTTTCTCTTTGATGTGAATTAATGCAGTTTAAATTGCGCGGAGGCAGAAATGTGTGCTGTGCTTTGCCAGATTAAGCTTGATGCCGAAACTGTTTGCAGTTTAAGGAGAATATTGATGATGAAATCCAGTCAATATGTATGCTACTTGTTTCTTGAAATATTGAATTTATCTTTTCCTGTCAAGGTTCTTTTTGTAATTTATTTGTGACAGGATCCTTGACAACCTTCCTCCTATCCTATTGTTACACATAAGAAGGTTAGATCAGGAGTCTCCAATGTTGATCAACTTGGCTACCATATTGGGCTTGAAGGCCAATACAGTGGGGTAAACACAATAATCTGAAAGTTCCTTTAGTTTTGGATGTACAAGCTGCTATGTATGCTTACTTTGTCTGATTATGCAGAGCAAGGAGGAAAAGTTTTTTATTCACAACCATTTGGCATTCACTGTCAAGAATCATTGGGAGTTACAAACTGACTGCCAGAATTGTGGGATTTGAGGTTAGCTTCTCCGACTTATAGGATACCATAAATTTGTTTATTCTGGTACTTGTGGCTGTGATTGTAATATCAAGTGTTGATGTCATTTTTTCATACAATCAAGCAGTATTAAGCCTAAAAAGTGAGGGAAATGAGTGAGAAAACTCGTTTAACAACATGTGCCCCCAACATAAACGCGGAGCTGTTAATTCTTACACTCCTTAAGAAGTTGAAGCAGATCAACTTCAAATATCTTTAGGATAGACAGTTGCTGTACTAATTGTTAACAGTTTATGTTTCAACAGTTGGTTCAAAGCCTATAAGTAGTGATAATTTGTGTTTAGATAATTTTGCTGGCTAATCTTGGCAGAAGTTCTAACTTGGATCACTTTCTTGAATCAATTTTAGAAATAGCTTGCCTTTTACATTGGTGAGGTGCTAATATTCTCGTGCTAAATTTTAGGAGAGTGCTGTGAAGTGGACATCTAGATGGGATGCATATCTTTCAGGGATGACTAGATTCACTTGCTTTCAATCGACAATTCCTTGCTGATTGTTGTCTTCCTTTCGGACATGGTAGCAATGATTGTTCTCTTCTTGATCACATCCTTTCCTTCCTCCTTTACTTATATATTCAGTAAGGGTCATATAGCATAGGGCCATGTAGATGCATATTCAGTAGGGAATCATATAGTTCTATATTCCGTAAGGCATCATGTAGTTGCATATTCAGTAGGGTATCATATAGTTGCATATTCAGTAGGGGCCATATAATTGCATATTCAGTAGGGCCATATAGTTGCATATTCAGTAGCAAATCACATAGTTGCATATTCAATAGGGCATCATATAGTTGCATATTCAATAGGGCATCATATAGTTGCATATTCAGTTTGGAATCATATAGTTGCATATTCAGTAGGGTCATATAGTTGCATATTCAGTAGGGAATCATATAGTTGCATATTCAGTAGGGAATCATATAGTTGCATATTCAGTATGGCCATGTAGTTGCATATTCAGTAGGGCCATATAGTTGCATATTCAGTAGGGAATCACATAGTTGCATATTCAGTAGGGAATCATATAGTTGCATATTCAGTAGGGCCATATAGTTGCATATTCAGTAGGGAATCATATAGTTGCATATTCAGTAGGGCCATATAGTTGCATATTCAGTAGGGAATCATATAGTTGCATATTCAGTAGGGCATCATATAGTTGCATATTCAATAGGGAATCATATAGTTGCATATTCAGTAGGGCCATATAGTTGCATATTCAGTAGGGCCATATAGTTGCATATTCAGTAGGGTCATATAGTTGCATATTCAGTAGGGCCATATAGTTGCATATTCAGTATGAAATCATATAGTTGCATATTCAGTAGGGCCATATAGTTGCATATTCAGTAGGGTCATATAGTTGCATATTCAGTAGGGAATCATATAGTTGCACATTCAGTAGGGCCATATAGTTGCATTTTCAGTAGGGAATCATATAGTTGCATATTCAGTAGGGAATCATATAGTTGCATATTCAGTAGGGCCATATAGTTGCATATTCAGTAGGGCCATATAGTTGCGTATTCAGTAGGGCCATGTAGTTGCATATTCAGTAGGAAATCATATAGTTGCATATTCAGTAGGGCCATATAGTTGCATATTCAGTAGGGTCATATAGTTACATATTCAGTAGGGGATCATATAGTTGCACATTCAGTATGGCCATATAGTTGCATTTTCAGTAGGGAATCATATAGTTGCATATTCAGTAGGGAATCATATAGTTGCATATTCAGTAGGGCCATATAGTTGCATATTCAGTAGGGCCATGTAGTTGCATATTCAGTAGGGCCATATAGTTGCATATTCAGTAGGGCCATATAGTTGCATATTCAGTAGGGAATCATATAGTTGCATATTCAGTAGGGACATATAGTTGCATATTCAGTAGGGCCATATAGTTGCATATTCAGTAGGGAATCATATAGTTGCATATTCAGTAGGGCCATATAGTTGCATATTCAGTAGGGAATCATATAGTTGCATATTCAGTAGGGCCATATAGTTGCATATTCAGTAGGGCCATATAGTTGCATATTCAGTAGGGCCATATAGTTGCATATTCAGTAGGAAATCATATAGTTGCATATTCAGTAGGGCCATATAGTTGCATATTCAGTAGGGTCATATAGTTGCATATTCAGTAGGGAATCATATAGTTGCATATTCAGTAGGGAATCATATAGTTGCATATTCAGTAGGGCCATATAGTTGCATATTCAGTAGGGAATCATATAGTTGCATATTCAGTAGGGCATCATATAGTTGCATATTCAGTAGGGAATCATATAGTTGCATATTCAGTAGGGCCATATAGTTGCATATTCAGTAGGGCCATGTAGTTGCATATTCAGTAGGGCCATATAGTTGCATATTCAGTAGGGCCATATAGTTGCATATTCAGTAGGGAATCATATAGTTGCATATTCAGTAGGGCCATATAGTTGCATATTCAGTAGGGAATCATATAGTTGCATATTCAGTAGGGAATCATATAGTTGCATATTCAGTAGGGCCATATAGTTGCATATTCAGTAGGGAATCATATAGTTGCATATTCAGTAGGGAATCATATAGTTGCATATTCAGTAGGGAATCATATAGTTGCATATTCAGTAGGGCCATATAGTTGCATATTCAGTAGGGCCATGTTGTTGTATATTCAGTAGGGCCATATAGTTGCATATTCCGTAGGGATTCATATAGTTGCATATTCAGTAGGCATTCATATAGTTGCATATTCAGTAGGGCCATATAGTTGCATATTTAGTAGGGAATCATATAGTTGCATATTCAGTAGGGCCATATAGTTGCATATTCAGTAGGGCCATGTAGTTGCATATTCAGTAGGGAATCACATAGTTGCATATTCAGTAGGGCCATATTTTTTGCTACATATCAGTAGGGCCATATAGTTGCATATTCAGTAGGGCCATACAGTTCCTAATTTTAGGCTCACTTGCGCGAAATGGTCCATTGATCCAATACAATTTCATATAAGCTCAATTGTAAGCTCGATTGAAATATGTGATGGCTCATTTTTATCCTAATAAAGGCTCAAGTCTGTCTAATTACAAATATTTAACTATTTAATGGAATGCTTTAACGAAAATTCTTAACGGTGATATTTAACTGAATGTTATCATAAATACTTAACGTACTATTAATAGACATTTAACTCTATCATTTATCGTAAAATGTTTACGGAATCTCTAGACATTTAATCATAACATGTATCGTAAAATGTTCACGAAACCTCAACAGAAATAAGTGGCGTAACTTTATCTGAATACTAAGGGTATCAACTAACGGAGATACTTAAAGATTTGAAAATGTCCACAAGCTACTTACAGTATCACATGGGGTTTCGTAGAGATCTGTGATTTAGTTCCTTGTAATGAAGGGAAAGACATTTAGGAAAAAAAAATTACCAACTTCGTTCCAGCCAAGTTGTATGAAGAGGAGAAAATTCTTGTTTCTTGTTCTGCAGTTGCAGAAAATCCTTTAGTTTGAGTATTAAGTAGGTGACATGACAATGCAATGTGTTGTAGTTTATGTAAAAGCCACTCTTGTAGTTCAATTGCTTTTCTGCAATAAGTTAGGCCATTTGAGTGGAGCAGAAGCCGAGACTTGTTTACAAAAGCCAAGTCCAGTCCAGAAGTTGGTTGGTTTGGTTTGGTTTGAAAATCAAAACCCAAGAACATCTAAAGTTGTAAATTACATAGTGTCGGTCACGTATGAGTCAAGTATCGATTGCAACCGCTGAAAAGAACATATACCAATATAGGCTTTGATTAGAATTTTGATTTAAGTATAAAAGTTCCTCATTGGATGTCTTATTTCATTTATTTATTCATTCTTTAAAATCTATGACGAAGCAAATTGCTATTATTAATTTGATGATAATGGTTCGTTTTCTTTGTTAGCAGCTGATACTCAGATTCTCTCTGCCAGAATCCTGGAAGAAGGGTTGCCGTAGGATATGGTAAAATAATGTACAAGTGGAAGCCGCCATCGACAATATTTTATTCATTGTCCCAACAAATAATCTTGGCCGGCTGTAGCCTGTAGTTGTAACACAATAAGATTCCCAGTTTGTTGCTTTTCGATTGTGTTACGCAAAGAATAACTCTTCTTATACACAAGCCTCGCTCTCTTGACGGTGAGTTCACTTATTTCATCATCTAACCTTGTCTTTGTATATTTGTTAATTCTATTGTGATTTTTTTTTAATAATTCAATGACAATGAAAGATTCTAACAAATTGTAATAATCTTAGATATTTTTGCTAGCCCAATTATTTTTTTGTTATTAAACAGAAATCGTGGACTAAAGACATTTTAGCTTAAAACATTCAATGTTTAATGTGTTTTGTTTCTTTACCTATTATGTGTGCTCATCATTCTTAGCTCTTTAATTGTTGACCTTAATTTTGGTTGCTATTCTTAGGTTCATCAAAATCATTGATGTTGTGTATCCTTTAAAAAAACAAATCATTGTGCTAATAATTGAGATTTTTTTTTTTTTAGTTCTCACTAATGGTTTAGTTTTTTATTTGAGATATGTTAGTTTTAATAACATCCAACATTTTCATTTTGTTACAAACCTTTCGGTCGGTATTAGGTAACCATTTTAGGTTTTGATAATTTGGAGTCCAATCATGTCAGCTTCTATTCTAAACAGGAGGAAGTTCTTTCAATGTTTATTTTCTTTATTCACAAGACTTAAATACGAGATCTTGTTTAAAGCATTCAACCATTTTCATTCGGTGTAATAGATATCGGTAAATAATAACAATGATTATAATGGCCATTATTAAGAATTACTACATGAATTGTTGAACTCTTAATTTTGGTTTTGACAGATGAATGTATGTAGGGACATTATTCGAATAAATGAATGATGCATTTTATGGCCTTTATCTCATTATATATAATAATTAATCTTCTTCATAACATTAGGACCCAACTAACTTTAATGTTCATGTTTTTAAACATGGCTACTCATTTTGTCTTTGTTTTACCATAATTGTCAAAAATGAAATTCAATTTTTTTTTAATCAAAAAAATGAAATTCAATTTAATCGAAACATTTTCATTTTCACATATGGGTGGACTTCTTTTTTTTTTTTTTTTTCCTTCCCAACTGCCAAATTGGCCATATATCCTCACCTATCAACGGCCCACATCATATTCCCCACCAAACCAACCTAATTAATCCAGAGGTTAATTTAATAATCTCCTGTATGATGTACTCACAGCTTTTAACGTGAAACGATTTCATGCAATCATCATCACAACCGTCTGATCATCATATTCAATTTAATCAAGGGATCATCGATTAATGACTTAATGTGCGTTTCCCCACGTGTACAGCAACTCAAAAGCATTTAGACTGAAATAGCAGATAATTTCTCTTACTTGGGGTAGGACCGTAGGACCCGACTCGAAAGTCGAGAACGCACGCGCTTCGCAACCCTTTTATCACCAGGTGGGCCTATCTGGACTTAGGACCAGGGCCTGGGGCCCCGCCTGCATTTTGTACGGCCACTTCTCCTTTTATTATCATAAAATTCATTACTATTTTCTTTAAATTAAATTAAATTAAATTCACGTATAAAAATATTAGAAAACACGAGTAGGTTAACATACGCTTATGCTATAAGTAAATTTTACAAAATTTGGACATGGGTTTACACGTGAATATCTGAGCTTACTAATAAGATTCCTATATACATACCTCTTAAACAACATATGAGAAAAGACAAAAAAATGAGGTAATTATCTCAACCCTCAAAAAAATTGATTGGGGCTTTTAGTAAATTTGGTGATAATATACAATAATAATAATATATCCCAAGTCAAAACGATTACTTGAATTTAGATAGATTTGTTTTAGAAATCTACAACAATTCCTAAAAATATATATATCAATATAGAATATAAAATATAAAATATTAAAAGCTTTGTTTAAAATAAAAATGTCAAATTCTCTATAATTGAAAGGGCATTACAATTTACAAGGAATTGAGTATAGTTATTAGATACACAGGTTTTACTTGACACCGAATTAGTCAAGTAGCAATTAGATACATCGATCCAATTCAATATAGCTATTAGATACTCCCTCCGTTCCGTATTAAATGGTCATATTTGATTTTTTTAGGTCAAACAAAGTTATCTTTGACCATTATTATTATAAAAATATAATTTTTAAAATTTTTTAAAATAAACTTTGGAAAATTTAAAATTTAAATTTTTCAAAACATATTTTTTATAATTTTAATTGTATATAAAATTTTCATAAATAATGGTAAAAAACGATTTCGATTGTCCAAGAAAAATCCAATGTGACCATTCAATTTCGAACGGAGAGAGTAGTTGATACATAATAAAAGGAGACTTTGTATAGAAAAACAAAAGCCAAAGTCCAAGAGAGTGGAAGGGAAAGAAAAAGAAAAGGAAAGGTAAAGTGAAAGTGAAAGTTACAAGTTAAGAAACGCTAGGTATAGTTTAGCGACCAACAGACTCTCACACTCCGGTTGGCTGTTGGCATTTGTCCTAAAATCCTATATAAAAACACCAAATCTGAAGCAACAAAAAAAAAAATTCCGCCACGTCATCAGTCTTCCATATTTTTCTACTTAACACTGTACTTTTTTATTTTCTTCTTTCTTTTCTTTTTCTACTTGGAATGAGAGCAAAGCACGAAAATCTCCTCTCTCTTTCTTTCTCCCCCTTTTCCTGCAACCATTTTAATTTTAAAATTTTTTCGTTTGAAATTTTGTTCTATGACAGTTGACCTAATTTCAGTTCCCATACGAAAGAGATATTAAAAAGCAAAAAAAAAAAAAAGCTTTTGTATAGTCATAAACCCAAACAGATAGCTGAAGAGAGAAAGAGAAACGGGAAGAAAAGAATCCAAAATGGGAAATTCGTTTGGGTGCTCAGCTTCTGGGGAGAGATTAGTGTCGGCGGCCAGAGATGGGGATTTGGTGGAAGCCAAGATGCTTCTTGATTGCAATCCTTGTCTTGCTAAATATTCCACTTTTGGTGGCCTTAATTCCCCTCTTCATTTCGCTGCTGCCAAAGGCCACAATGAGGTTTCTTTCTTCCTTTTCAAATCTTTACCTTTGCTTTTTTCTTTAACTTGTTTGATTTTCTTGAATTATATCTTGATTTCCTGTTCTATTTATTTGGTTGGTTTTTGTTAGATTGTTGCTTTATTGCTTGAGAATGGAGCTGATGTCAATTCCAGAAATTATTGTGGCCAGGTAATTTTTTTTTTTCATTTCATGTTGCTGATTGCCTTTTGTTTTTCAAGCTTGAGAATGAATTTTCAGAAGATTGTTTTATTTGTGTAGATTTTGGTTGTGGGTTTAGTTCTGTTTTTAGAGTTGCTATGTAGATTTGAAATTTTGGTATTTGATTGTATGAATTTGGGATTTATAATAGAAATTGGAGCTAAGGGACATATTTTGAAAGAAAATTCTTCTGGTCGGCTAATCTTCTAAAGAATCTACCATATCCCTTTTGAGAATGCGTTCAACATGATTTTAGATTCCAAATCTGATTGTGTGAAAGCCCAAAGCCGGCTTCAAAGAATCTAGACTTCAAATTCTGCTCTATGCTAAGCAACAAATTGAACTGATCTGCAAAATAACTAACTTTTAAGTCTTTCTTTATGTTTTGAATATGAAAGACGGCATTAATGCAAGCATGTAGATATGGGCACTGGGAAGTTGTACAGACCCTTCTGCTTTTCAGATGCAATGTAAGTTTCATTTCTTTTAACTCTTATAATTGCTTTCAAAATTTTACTGTTTGATTTCTTGTAACTGGGTTGGATTCTACTTTCTTGGAGGGGCATCATTTTTTTAAAAGAAATTCCTTTCCTAATTTTATCAAAATTCTTAGAGGAACTTTTCTTATTGTATTGTTGTTTTACGTCTTTATAGGTTACGAGAGCAGATTATCTGAGTGGGAGAACTGCTCTACATTTTGCTGCTGTAAATGGACATGTGAGATGCATAAGACTAGTCGTAGCTGATTTTGTTCCTAGTGCTCCTTTTGAAGCAATTAACTCCCAAATAGAAGGTGAAAGAGGGGATGCTTCTGGTGTGAGGAACAAAAATGAACAGAGGTGTGTGTTCTATTATTTCATTGAATCACCATGTGTCCTGCTGGCTTGGATTTAAATTTTAATGGAGAATTAGGTCCAGGGTTAGTTGCATTTTCTTTTTGTTAATATATTGTGAAAAAGATTAATTGGAAAGAAACAAAAAGAATATTATTACAGCAAAAATCCAGTTTTCAAATGTGCAAACTAAGCTATCTCAACTTCTAAGTAATTACTCAATCTTCAATGCTAAAATTTGTAGGCTCTGTGGTCATTATGCTAATTATGTAACTTATTACCATGCAGTGCACTATCAAAGTTTGTAAATAAGGCAGCTGATGGTGGGATTACTGCTCTGCATATGGCCGCATTAAATGGGTATTTTGATTGTGTACAGCTTTTATTAGACCTTAGTGCCAATGTCTCCGCTGTCACATTTCATTATGGGACATCAATGGATTTGATAGGTATGTTTTTTTTCTTCTAATCTTTTTTCTTATGGATGATTGCTTTGTATATATACTTCTGGGTGATATGGTTACTATTCTTCTTGGGCAGGAGCTGGAAGCACTCCTTTGCATTATGCTGCCTGTGGGGGAAATTTGAAGTGCTGTCAGGCAAGACTCTAAACTGATATTTCTGGATCCATCTCTAATTTCTCTAGAATCGGATATCATGTTATTCTTTTCTCTGCAGATCCTTCTTGCAAGAGGAGCCAGCCGACTGACTTTGAATTGCAATGGGTAATTAATTGCCTTTTGCTGTCATTCTATTCTTGTTCTCTTGGTCTTTAAGTATGGTTGCTGTTTCTGTTCTGCATGTATTATGGCTAACAGCGTCATCTGTACCTTTTCAGGTGGCTGCCACTTGATGTTGCCAGGATGTGGGGTCGTCATTGGCTTGAGCCTTTGCTGGCGCCTAATTCTGACACAATCATACCTCGATTCCCGTCTTCCAACTACTTGTCCTTGCCACTTTTGAGTGTACTTAACATAGCAAGGTAGTTCTATAGCCACTATCATTTACTATCTAGATAGACTGAGATTCACTAGTCTGCAATCACTACTGAATAGTTGTTTTTCCACACTGTTGCTTTCAAGGCAAAGGATATCCTTTATAATTTGAAGTCGGACAAACTTAAATCGAGAGCTTGATGGCTTTCTATGTCTTAAACCAGCAAATCTTGCCTTGGTGCAAAATATTTTAGTTAATTTTCAGCTTAAGTACATAAATTAATTGGATGCTTTAGGTTTGTCAATGTGCTAAAAGCTATTATGGTGCATACCTTCCTTCATTTGACTACTCTTTGCAGAGAATGTGGGTTGCAGTCCTCAACAACCTCCTCTGATGATGCTGACACTTGTGCTGTCTGCCTTGAAAGAGTGTGTAGTGTTGCTGCTGAAGGTATGTCTTCAACTTGCGATTGTCATGAACTTGATTTATATTCCCCCATCTTGTTTTTGGAAAAAGAAAGAAAAAAATAAGATCGGCAGAAAGTAGCAAATTGCTTTGATCTTATGTTCATAAAGTTATTACGCTTGTCCCTACTGATTCTAGCATCCCTTTTTCTGACTCTATAATCATGAATCACCCTAGTCTTTCAGTTAGGACTATGGAAGACAAGGCAGGGGATACAGATTGCATGTAGAAGTTATATTAAAGTGCATAGTTTAGAAAAGCTTAGATTTGGTTGTTGCCGTTATAGTGAGTCAGGAGGCAAAGCTGGAGGGTATATCCATAATAGTTGATCCAATACTAGAGATTTACAGATCAAAGAAGAATAAATGATCCAGATTCTAGAATATTTATATCTGTAGACAACACCCCCCCTCCTCCCAACAATACACACCTCTTCCTCACCCCCTTTATTTTTTCCTAATGTATGCAAAAAGCAATCTGGCAATTGCGACATAGCTATTCTTATAATAGGAAAAAATGTATTTCACTTGCAAAAGAAATCACGATATCACCTCCTAATACGCTTTTGTATCCAGGCATGCCTTTTGGCTTTTGTTCCTAGATATAAAATACCAGTAGCAAAATAGATTCATGGCCAAGGAGTTCTTAAATATAAACTTCTACTTTTGCTGCCATCATGATTGAACTGATGTATTTATCCCTGTGCTAGAAATGAAATTGTAGGAGCTGATAGGTAATTGTGGTGCTTTCGTTAATCTGTCAGTTTATTTGTTCTTCAGGATGCGGGCATGAGCTATGCGTAAGGTGTGCACTCTATCTCTGCTCAACAAGCCACATTCCTTCCAATATGGTGGCCCCACCTGGGTCTATTCCATGCCCTCTCTGTAGACATGGCATTCTGTCCTTTACCAAATTGCCTAGTTCCCCAGCAAAAGAAATAAAACTTCATTTATCCCTTGGCCTCTGTACTCCATGCATGCTTCATCCTCGTGATGCAGATTGCCCATCACCAACATCCGAGATTCGAAAGAATCGTGTAGCATCCGTTTCATCAGAAATTTTCTGTCCAGTTACTTGTAGTCCATTTCCTTCTGTTGCCATCCCCTTGTGCACCTGCAATGATGGTCCTTGCCCCTCTTTTGAACCTCGAGAGACAGAAACACAAGATGAATCACCAAGGCGGTCACAATCTACATCAGTTGACCAGGATAAACTCGAAGGGCCACGACTGGAGAGAACAACCTGTTCAAGCATGTTTTGGGGCAGAAGAAGCTGTAGTAGAGAGCATCAATGCAATTCAGAAATAAATGCTTGACCAATTGCAATCTATGTGTTTAAATCCATAATGAAATTTTACGAAAGAGCTTCAGTCTTAGGTTCCATTGTTGTGGGAAAAATGCCCAGTCTGCAACACCAAAGTACTTTCAAATCCATGTTTGCTTCCAGTTCTGGTCGGAGTGGCTACATGATTGATGAAGCCGGGCCTCCAATCATCAGCATTTTGCCCGCCTTCTAGATTCGCTTCACAAGAGAGATTGATTGAGGAATGAGGATTGTAAAGTTTGCATGTTTAGGCAGTAGATAGAAGAATGTAATCGAAATGGCATTTAGAAACAACTTTCCCACTTCATTAAAAACCGAAACTCAAGTCTTCTTTCATCATTGTGGCATGTTGTTAAGTTAATGGTTATGGTTATCTCTGGGAAATTCAACCCACATGCTTTGCTTTACTGTCCATTGCCTGTTAGCTAATGGTTGCTCCAAATGATGTTTTCTTTCTTCATTTTCAGACAATAAATTCTATCATCAATACACAGGAAAAGGTAAATTTGGAGTTCATCTAGCATAGACGGGGGGTTGTCTTTTTTAGTTTTGTCCAATTTTCTAGTCGGTTTATGAGTTTAATTAATGAGCAAAAAGTAATATGGGTCCTCTGTAATTTGCCCTGCTTTTGAGATTTTATTTTTATCCTCCTCTTAGTCTTTGGCCCTGCATTAACATTAACATCATTTTTCTTCCCATACCACCGTCCAAATTCCAAAATCCAAACCCTTACACGTTACCAGAACCAAAATCACCTTTTTGAGCAAATTTATTCATTTTGTTTAGTACACATTTGACTAATATGACTTTATCAGAATACTGCAATAAAATGGGATGCCATAGCCATTTTTTGGATAAAGAAGAACTTTGATGTCTACATTTTCGTGGAAGATGGGAGTGGTTTGTGAGGGACCTCAGTCCTCAAGAAGACAATCACAGTACAGACCTTTTGGTAGCATGCCACGTACCCACCAAAAGTTATGTTAAAACTTAAAAGGCTCTGATTCTATGTGCATCCCAAATCAAATCATGCAAATAAAACACATTTTTTTAATTAATATAACAACTTTAAAAAGGGAATTGGGGTCCACAGACAACCCGAAACCTAGTTCTTACATTAAAATCAAAATCAGACAAAGAGTCACCTCACTCTAGCAGTGGCAGCAGCAGCAGCCCACACAATAACACAAGTACTACTACAAGATTACAAGTAAAAATAAATACCCCAAGTACAAACATACGTGTCAACCCCTTAATTCTAAATTTAATCCACAACAGATAATGTTTTTGATTGTATTTTGGACATTGTCATTGCCATTTTCATTTTAATTTGGAATCAGAACAGAGGAAATGTGGATTATTATTGGTATTTCTAGTTTTCTTGAATCATCTTCTTCTTGCAGCAGTTTCTCTCTGGGCATTGAAGTAAACAGCAGCAACGGGAAGGCCCAAACCATTCTCTTCAGAAAAGCTCCTGGTGTTGAAGTAATCCCTTGAAGATGGTGGCCTCACTGTTTGTCTTCCTCTCTGTTTGAACAGAACGAAAACATATCTGTGGATTCCCACCGTCGGCTTTGGAGTCTCATACCCAACAACTTCCCTCCCTGTTTCGTCATTAAAAACTTAGTATTTATTTAAAGTTTAGAGAATTGTGATTATGGGAAAGTTGGAAACTTACCAAAAGAAGCATCGGTAGTACCAGGAATGTCAGTAACCATCCTGCAGGAAGAAGATACGTTGGTTTACATTTTTACTAAAAATCGAAGAAATAAATGTATAGTAAAAGCAAGATTATATATAATTAGATACAAACCAGTGAAGATGTTCTCTGAGGTAGGGATCACTAGGGCTTGGAGCATCGGGATCTGTCATGATCTTTCGAATACAGAAAAGAGAAAGCAGAGTCAGAAGAAATGTATAGGATTAGGTTAAGTTAGTGTTTGGTGTATATATCGAAAACAAAACAAATACGCAGCAGGATATATGTTACAATGCAGAGTTTTCTTGTGGTGAAAGAAATATTGAAACCTACCAAAGTGTAAGCAGATCGCAGGTCGTCGCCGCCAATCTCAACGCGAGGTCGAGCAGAAATGAGGGCGGGCATAAGCTCATGGCCATTGGCAACTTGTTTGTTGGAGTTGTAAGTTACTATCAATTTGACACTTGGGGTAAAATAATCCACCACTTCCCCTATAACTCTCCCAATGCTAAGTGGCTCAAGCACTGACCTTGACATGGTAACTTGGTCTTTGGTGAATTGAAACACAATATATATTTGCTTAATGTAATTTGCTTGCTTTGATGTAATGAATTTGGGGAGAATGAGAGGCTTTTATAGATAGAATTGATGAAGGGGCCGGCTCAAATCAATTAATTGGGAAGGAGCTTGGGTTTGAAGCTCAAGGATTCGAAAATGCTTCAACAATACCATAACAAAAAAAGCTATGTCTACTTCCGGAAATGGACATGTGTTGTGATGTGACAAAGCTTTTTTATTACAAGTAAAATTAATTTGTCTTTTTCAAAACAAAATAAATTATGCCAAGGGGAGAATGAGAATTCACTGGAGAGATGGGATTGCTTCTTCAAGATCCCCTTAAGAAAAAAAAAAAAATCCTCATTTCATTACATTTTACATCTCTCTGTATGGAATCTAACACGTATTTGGGTTTATTGGGTGATCATAAGAACAAGAAGAATACAACTTTTTTTTCAACTTTAATTAATAATAATATCTTTGGACAAATGGGAATTCGGCTTTTAAGGTGCTTCACTCCATACGCATTTCTCTAATTAGAAAGTAGCTAGAAACAAGCCAAAAAAAAAAAAAACTTATCATCAACAAGCCTTATTAAAAACATGTATTATAATAACCAACGAATGGCGGCAAAAGGGGTAATTGGAATTTATGTGGCAAAATGATAGTAGCTATAGTACTATATGTGATCACATGTAATATGCAAGCACATTTTTTGCATTTGTTAACATTATTAGTCCTTTTCATCTTATTCAGTGGAAGCATGTTGCCATATATGATTGATGCAACTTTCTCAAGAAACTAAGCTTTTATCTTAACTTTTGAAGTTCTAGTCATGCCATATATGAGTTTAACATCTCAATTTTAGTAAGCTATAGAATCCACTTATGACTTATGTATATAGCTAGGTTCGTCATTTAATTAAACTCATAATTCCTTGATTAATTAGGTTAATATCATTATCATGCAAATTAACCTTCCCAATTGTTGTATTTCCATTTCTAAACTGATTATTTATATAAGTAATCCTTATGGTACTATTGAATATAGATAGTAGTGGAATTTCCCACATCATCAGCACTATAAATAGTTATTATTGATGGTCTTGTCATCTCAAGTTAGAAGATGAAAACTTGCAATACTAAATTAAGTAAACGATTATAAAAGATGTCTATAACTATTACTATCTCAATGTATCTGCATGCATTTATGATAAAGGTTTTTGGTATAGGTTAAAAAATGATTAAAAACCAAATATTGTATTGATGTTTAATTTCTATCATATCATGTATTTATTTATAAAATAAAAAAGAAAAGTTACCTTGATCTGATCTAAAGCTAAAACATGCATATATACAACTGTTAAATCTATCATACTTGCATGTAGACATGGAATATTGCTTTGCAAGTCTTAGTAATTTTGCTCATATTCTCCAAAATGGACGTTTCTTGGGGAGCCAGAGAGTGAGAGAGAGAGTAATTAAGTACTTCTAGTACTGATTAATACTGGGGAAGCAGAATGAATACTACTCCCTCCGATCCATTTTAAGTGTCACAAATCAAATTTTGGTTTATTTCATAATAAGTGTCACACTTATAAAGTCAGTACAATTTGTAGTATTTTTACCATATATACCCCTAATTAATGAAGAGTTAGACACGAAGATAAATGTTTAATAAAATGTTGGGGTGTTTAGGTCATTTAAAAAAAATTAATTAAATTTAAGATGAATTAATTATTATCTTAATATATGTGATATTCCTAATGTGACACTTATTTTGGATCGGAGAAAATAACTAACTATAAATGGGATGTCGAGAAAAGAAACTCTCCCCTTAATTTTTTTGCCTTTTGTGGAAAATTTGACTTTGGGTACTCTAGTACCCATACAGACAGTTACATTGAATCTCGACTAATTCAAAGTTAATTTGTTTCAAAATTCAAATTGAATCAAGTTCTCTCAATACCTATTTTCTTAACGACTCAAACTCAAGTCCGTTCATTCCCCTTAACATAAACAGGTCATTGATTCACATTGAAAGTACAAACCATACATAATGAAGTCATGAAAGACAAATTAATAATCTTAGCTGAACCATCATTTGATGCTCAACTTAATTTATTATATACATATCACTATATATAGTATGTGATTAGAACTATAATAACAGTAAACCTAGCTAAAAGTATATTGATAACATTTTTAATTTATTTCAGAGAAGAAAATATTCATAGTCTAGAACATCAATTTCCTCTTTTGATCGTTATCAAAACAATAGACAATATACTTCTCCATCACAGGCCAGAGCATATGCACTTGCTAATTTGCCAACTTTTTGAAAAGTTTCCAATATCAAATTCAAATACATAATGGTATATATCTTTATTCCTTACTACAAACATAAATGAATAAGATTCAGATGAATTAAGAAAGGATGTTTTAATAAGGAAAAACTTTTATATAAGAAACCCAGCTGTGTAGGTGCATGGGGAATCAAAGGCAGCCAACGGCCTACAAGTATTTTGCTTATAATTATTTAATGAACCAATAGTTATTTTCCCTTAGATATTTGCTGGAAAAGTTTCCTTTTCAAACATTTCAAATTTTCAGTATTATTATTATAATAATTACGTGCGTTTATAAGATATCGACGCATTTTTGTAATGATTAAAGAAAAAAATCCGAAGGGAATATGAAATAAGAAGCGGGGAGCAGCCACTTATCTGAAGGTCTAATTGAGAGAATAACCTCTCTAAAATCGACACGTATTTGGGTTTCGAAAAACAGAATAATTTTTATGTCATTGACAACAAAATTTAACCCTATATTCTTTTTGACTGACACAACTTAACTTGCTTCCTCGACGATCAGCATAAATCCTGGCCTTTTTTTATGTTTTGTCTTAACAATTAATTGACACGTAGGCTTCCACCCACACCTTCTACAAACAAGCTCGATGTTTTAGTCAAATTTAGCCACGTGTCGTGTTTTCCAGGAACCAGCTGCTTGGAAGCCTGGAAACTGCGCCTTCTTTTACTGTTCTGTAACTCCTCTGTTTGTTCATGAAGAATTCCCCTGCATCGGCTGCTTTAATGTTTCCCGCAAATATCCGAACAGAAAAAAAATTATAGTATATAAGATTTTGGATCAAGTTGATGTTCCAGTTTTGGCTTTTCCCATGACTGATTTAATTTGTTGTTAATTGTTATTGTCTGATGCGGCGATTGATTGACACCTTGGATTTCAATCAGTTCATGATCTGCAAAATTTTATAGTATATATCTGAGTTAAGGTTCACCATACCGTTAAGGTTCCTAGTTCCTAAGCCAAATTGTCAGGCAAATATTCATTACTACTCTAAAAGCTGAGATGTTTGCAGAAAAGCCAAATCAAAGCTGCTTTTATATATAAAGTTTGTCTGAATGGAGATTCATGGCAAACTTCATGCAGACAAAGGTTGCAATGAAACATTCAGGCTTCATTAGAACAGGTTCTAGCCCATTGACTGAAGCAGGCTTTGGTCCCCTGTAATTGGGCCCTTAACTTTAAGTTTCTAGTAGGCCTATTCCTTTTCTAGTTCCTCAACTCTGGGTTGTTTCAGGCCTCATGAATCCCATTAGATGAACCACCTATCGATTTCATTTCAAATAGTAATTGATTATTATTAAATGGGGTGAATTCAATTCAATTCAATTAATCAAGAAACCTTTACTGCATTCAATATAATCATATAATAACCAATTGAAATGTGTCATTCACAAAATGGGTGCCTTGAGAGCTTATGACGTAGTAGAATGTGTTCAATCTTCGTTCAACGTGATGTAGTCGGTTCAAATCCGTCTCCGAAAATGTATTATAATAATCAAATCGACTCACGGTTTGAAAGTTATGGCCTTTTTAAGTTGACTCACCTGCAGGAACTTCAGACCCAAAATCCAAAACATTATACGCCATTTCGAACGGATTTCTGACGACCCATACGAACCATATATGATATGCCTATCTCATCCGCATTAGCTTAAGCAAGTAGAACAAAGCAGATGAAGGCAAAATTTTGTATGCTTTCAACATTTTTCTTTTTCTAACTTAAATCAAACTGGAAAAAGTTATTTCATCTAAAGAAACAACACTGACCTTAATCAGAGCTTATACAGGCTTATAGCACTTGAAAACATAAGTTATGTTATGGTAATAACATTATAAAGTTTTTAGCAGCTTTGGGTAGTTGGATTGAAACAAACTTTGAGGTTTATAGACAGGCAGCGCAAAACCAGCTGCTGACTTATCAATTAATCTGTAGTATTATATACTTACTATACGTACATATATACACACATTTTACATGACATATCTGAAACGACTCAACTGTTATTATCAACCCAACCTGTCAAAATTGTAATCAAATTTCAATTTTTTCCCCATTTACTTTTACTGGAAAGTTTGCTTGAAAGATTGAATGGCAAATAGAGAAACAGTTTAGCCCTAACTATTTATTACCTTGGGTAGCTATTTTTCACCCACAATATTGAAAGCCATTTATTTTTCACACTCCCAATCCCAATCCTATTAATGGCAATATATTAATCCATCTCTCTCCATTATAACCCTAAACCCATTTTAGCTAAAGGTTGAAAATAGGTCCACAACCTGTCAATAGCCTCAAACCCAAACTTTCCCTTTTACCCTAAAATACAACTATACAAAGCATCTTTGGGGTAGATTTCTCAATCATAATGAAAATAGTAAAGTCTTTCTTCTTCTAACCATATTAATTATAGTCAACCTATGAAAATAATACTATATCTTATTAACTACTAGAGCTACATGCCTACATATATAATGCTATAGCATATGACTGAATGATTGATTAGCTAATTAAACTAGTAAGTAGTAGGAATAGCATGAAGTGATAATTTATATAGTTGAGATTAAGCAAGTTAATTACATGATTGATAAGAGATTAGAGACCGAATTTCAATCAAATTATAATTTATAAGAGGCATGCCACAAGGAATTGCACAAAATATTGCTTCTTTTAAGGCAAAGAGTGGAGAGGGCCAAATCCGACAAATACAGGAAACAGTTTCAAGCTAACAATAATAAAGATAGGGACACAAAGCTCACTAAAGTCCTGCCATGGATCTATCAATCTATCATCTAAGAAGAGAGAAAGAAACAAGAAAAAGTAGAAAACCCAAACCCAAACCAAAGCCAGAAACAAGAATCTCACACTTTCTTTTGTACTTGTATCATTTTCCTACTGCCAGTTACTCGCTTACTTACCCTGTTGAAAACCTAAAGTCTACAGCTAAAGTAATTTACTATTATGAGCACTGAGCAGCCAGTTTGCAATATTATTTTTAGTTGAGTTGCCTTAAGCCAAAGCAAAGTCCTGTCATAGTCCTTATTATAGCTCACTTCTGGAAATCATTTTACAGTGTTATTAATGAGAAAAGTTTAAGATTTCCCCCCTTTTATTGCTGCTATGAATCCCAAAGGCGTGCACGCATCAATGGGATTTTTTTCTTATGCCCACACTTTTTTTTTCTTAGATATTAATGCTTTGTTTGTTTTCTTAAGCAAAAAAAAAAAAAAAAGTTTAAGGAGCAGTTGAGATAGGCTGACGCAATAAGCAATTTGATTGGGATTGACTATAACGTATCATCCTATAACTGAAACATGACCATTTGATGATAATTTTGGTTGCAGTGAAAGCCTCCAAGTTATTAATTAGCAAATGGGGTTTATATAAGAGCTTAATTTAGTTATTTTTAGGAATTAAAAGGGAGATTATGAGATTAATTAAAGGAAAAAAGGGTAAGTTCTTTGTTTTGTTGTGGGCTAGTAAGCTGGAAGCACATGGCATGCTGATGTATATATATATATGTATATCTGCAAGCTCTGATTTTCAGTACTGAGAAGTAATGATGATACCATCAAGATATAGAATCTGCTTTTCCATGTGTTGAAAGTTGAAACAATGGGGTTAATTCCCCAGTGTGCCCAGTGGCAATAATCCAAAAGTTTCTCTCCCAGTTTTTTCAAATTAGAAAAAGTTAAAAAATCTGGGAATATATAGATCACCAGCCAATAATAATAATTTCAGAACTTTGCAGCTTTCATTATTTATAGTAGTAGTAGTTAGTAGTATTAGCATTCATCATTATTTCTCTTTATAGTACTCTCAACATTGCTTACTTAGGCTTAATCAAATTCAAAAACACTTTTATCAATGTTTAATAATATAACTAACCACTCCCTCCGTTCCATATTGAATGGCCACCTTACCATTTTGGGATGTTTCAAAATAATGTTCACTTTCCTAAAATGACAAACATTTTTACAACCTTACCCTTCATTTAAACACTAAATTTTTATGGGACCCACCACTTCATACAACTTTTAAGGACATAATTATAAAGTATCCGTCCAAAATACACATTTTCTTAAACTCCGTGCCATTTACAAAATGGCCATTCAATTCGGAACGGAGGGATTACTAATAGACTACAGTTAGAATCCACCCAAAGTAATAAAAGTTGGTATATTTCTTTTTAGTATTTTAATTTCACGTTTTGTTGATCAATATGGGACACATCTTCATTGTCTCTATTGCCCTAAAGCTATTCATTAGAATCCCATCATTCATAAAGTTAGAATCTAGCCGTCCAATTTCCCTTTCATCACTTTTTTACTATAGTATTCTGCAATTTGGAAGAAGAAAACAGTGATTAGGATTATAATTATTGTCTCTATATCTCTATGTGTAGTAGCTTACCATTGATTTTTGTTTTTAATTACTAACACATGTATCCCAATATGAAGAGCATGCAATATTTAAATCTGAAGTCTTTATTGTTAAGTTTCATAATTAGAAGGTTTAGAAGCAGATGGAAGAAATTATTTCTTCTTCCATGGATAATTTGGTGATGAATTATATGGTCAAAAGAGTACTGTAATTAAGATTTTAATTATGAAGGGTCTAATTCATGATTAATTTGAATATAAGCACATAGTATAATATTTGATTAGCCAAGTTAAAAATGGGTTTTATTAGGTGTATCATGCATGAAGCATCATGATCTTAGTTTGACTTATAGTAAACTTTCGTGAATTAATTGGATATTTAAAGCAAGAAAGCATCAAACTACTATACGAGCATTGAAAGCCAAATTTAAAGAAGAAAAACACCTTTATTAGCTTAATTTAGCCATTGATAATACGAGCATTGATTAATTGAATAATGCTTTTATCATAAGACAAAAATAAGTAACTTGATTAATTTGATAATCATACTTAAGTTACATGCAAAAGGGGTAAAAAAGAAAAGGCGTAGAAATGCACGGATAATAGACTGCCTTTGCCTTTGCATAATGATTTTTGGTCTGTTTTTGGTTCATTTGGGGTTTTGAAAAATACAAAAAAAGTGGGAAGAAAAAGAAAGAATCAATGCAAATGGCAGGTGCAAACAGTACATCAAAATTCCATTCTGGGCTTGCTTCCTGTGAAGGGACAGCTCACTCCCTCAGGCCTCACTTTCTCTCTTATACTCTCACACTCATCCTATCTTCTTTCTATTTCTACAAACAAAGTCAAAAAGAAAAAACCAAAATACAAATTACCCAAATTCCCAAAACACCCCTAAAACACCATCCCCTCCTTTGAGTCCATTTCTAAGACTAAGAGAAAGAAAAGAAAGAACCAAATCCCACTAATTTGTCCCTTCCAAAAGGGCAAAATCGTCACTAAAAATGTGTTTTCTGGACCCAAATTAGCATCTTGGACTCAGACTAAGACTGACCCAAAAACAAGAACAAAACTGATCATGCTTATGTTTGATGTATGTAGGGGTCCATAAATTTTAAATCTTAGGACCACTCTTTGTTTTTTCTCTTCAAGTCTGATATTGATGTTTAATGTTTTGATAGTATGCTAGCTGCTGAGACAAATACCAAAGCTGGGTTTTAATGTTTTTTATATCTTGCTTTTTACTTCATTTGACATTTTTAAATTAACCTTTTTAGATTTCCCATATATATCAAAATTGATTCATAAATCACTTTGATATCAAAATTGCATTTGATTTTTCTAACTACCTAATTAATTGAATCCCACTGGTTTTTATCTTGTTCCCAATGTATGTACCTAGGCTCTTCAATTAACTCCTTTTTTATTTTCCATTTTTGGGGTTCAGATTAGGTAAAAAGTAGTTTTCTCCTTTATTATCCTCTTCACTTCAAGAGTTTGTATTTCGAAGGGAAGAAGCACAACACAGCAAAATTCACGTTTACAAAATAAAGAACTTTATTTATTTTCATAAAGTAGAGAGTTTACTTTCCGACCTCATTTTCTATTTCCTAGTAAGAATCCCATTTTGATTAAAAAAAAAGCCTCAATTTAAATGCAAACTGTGATAAAAAATGATTAATGGATACTTTCTTCTTCTCAAGATTAATCAACATTTTCCTTTTTTTAAAATTAGAAACGTATCTCTCTTGGAACACCCACAAAAATAAACAAACAGTATCTTCTATCTTTAACGCATTAAACCACAATCATCCATAGTGGTAAAAATTATTATAATCAAAGAAAAAGTAGCAAAAGAATAGAAGAAAACAGGAAGAAACAGAAAGAAAATTAAAAAGAGAAAAAAATGGAAGAGACAAGAGCCGGATTCTCTGAAGTAGGGGCCCTTTATAGGTCTTTTTCTTTTGATTTACATTAAACAAATCAAAGGTTTTTGGTCCATTCATATGATAACTCCAAAAAATCAAAGATTATACTAAAACACTATAGTTTGGGGGTTTCTTTGAAAAAACAGAATTGAGGGGATTGGATTGCCGTTATAAAAGCCCCAAGTCACGTGAGCTACGTTTGCCATGGGTTCTGAGTCTGACAGAACACTTCTTCTTTACCAAAACCCTTTTTAGTTGCCTATGGCGCCTTATTAGTCTCAAGCTTCCATTTTTTTTTTCCTTCTCTCTGTTTTACTCATATATATTCCTCTGTTTCTCTTGTAAAATGTAAAGTTTGATTTTTTAAGACTTATTTACCTTCCATACCGTGTAAATATCCTTCCTTTTTTGCTTTTGAGAAGTTTCTGGCTATGGAGTTCAAGTTCTTTCAGCTCCTCTGTATTTTCCATATGTTGTTATTGATACCAGGCACCATTGGAGAGCAAGTTGAGCAAAACTTGGATAAGGAAGCCCTCATTTCTTTCAAAAAAGGGCTTAAAAATCGTCATCAACTCCCTTCATGGAACCCAGAGCTCCATTACTGCAAATGGGATGGTGTGACGTGCCAACTCGGGCGAGTCACTGAGCTTTCTCTTCCGGCTCGGTTCTTGAGAGGCGCTCTCTCCCCATCTTTGTCCTCTCTCTCGAGTCTCACCGTGTTGGACTTGTCGATCAACTTTCTCTCCGGCGAAATTCCGACTGAGTTGGCTACATTGAATATGCTGGAGAACCTTAAACTTGGGTCCAATTTCTTTACCGGAAAAATCCCGCCGGAGCTCGGTGGCCTGAAAGTTCTTCGTACGCTGGACCTTTCAACCAATGCACTGAGTGGCACAGTGCCGAATCAGCTGGGACAGTTGACTCAGTTAGAGTTCTTGGACCTGGGTAACAATTTCCTTTCAGGTTCTCTCCCTTCATCTCTTCTCAAAAACCTTCAATCCTTAACCTCTTTAGATATTTCAAATAACTCATTCTCTGGAAGAATCCCGCCGGAAATCGGTGACCTCAAAAACCTGACAGCTCTTTACATTGGCATTAATGAATTTAGTGGGCAGTTACCACCGGAAATTGGTAAACTTTCACAGCTTGAGAACTTTTTTTCACCCTCTTGTTCAATAACAGGGCCTTTACCTGAACAACTTGCCAATTTAAAGTCCCTGACCAAACTTGATCTCTCTTATAACCCTTTAAGATGTTCAATACCCACATTTATAGGAAAGCTGCAAAATTTGAACATATTAAACCTGGTTTATTCTGAGGTTAATGGATCAGTGCCAGCAGAGCTTGGAAATTGTAAGAATTTGAAGACAGTGATGCTTTCCTTCAACTCTTTATCCGGTTCCTTGCCGGAAGAGCTTTCAAGTTTGCCCATTTTGACATTCTCGGCTGAAAAGAATCAGCTTTCCGGGCCGTTGCCGGTGTGGCTTGGGAGATGGAACCAAGTAGAATCATTGCTCCTTTCAAGCAATCGCATTTCAGGTAAAATCCCACCCGAAATTGGTAATTGCTCCATGTTAAAGCACCTTAGCTTGAGCAACAATATGTTATCTGGGTCTATACCTAGGGAGTTATGCAATGCAGAATCTCTTTTAGAGATTGATCTTGATGGGAATAATCTCTCGGGTAGTATTGAGAATGTGTTTGGGAACTGTAAAAATTTGACTCAGTTGGTTCTAGTTAATAATCACATCAGTGGTTCCATTCCTGAGTATCTTTCAGAGCTTCCATTGATGGTTATTGACTTAGATTCCAACAATTTCACTGGTAGGATACCTGTGAGTTTATGGAGTTCATCAACTTTGATGGAGTTTTCTGCTGGAAATAATATGTTAGAAGGAGTTTTGCCTGTTGACATTGGGAAGGCAGCTATATTAGAGACCTTGGTTCTTAGCAATAATCATCTGACAGGAAGCATACCGAAAGAGATTGGCAATCTCACCGCCCTTTCGGTGCTTAACTTGAACTCCAATTTCCTAGAAGGTTATTTGCCGGCTGAAATAGGGAATTGCACAGCACTCACCACATTGGATGTTGGCAACAATGGTTTCAGTGGCTCAATCCCTACTGAACTTGCAGACTTGGAGCAGCTTCAATGCTTGGTTCTTTCCCATAATCGTCTGTCGGGTTCAATACCGAAGGGATCTTCATATTTCCGTGAGGCGAATATGCCTGATTTGAGCTTTGTCCAACATCATGGAGTTTTTGACTTGTCAAACAATAGATTGACTGGTACAATACCTGAAGAATTGGGAAATTGTGTAGTGGTGGTGGATCTTCTTCTCAACAACAATATGCTCACTGGGGAGATTCCAGGATCACTCTCTCACTTGACCAACCTTACAACTTTGGATTTGTCTGGAAATATGCTAACAGGTTTGTGTTTTTTCCCCTCCCTTATTAAGAATTATGAACTATAAGTAGTAAGAACTTAGAAATATTGTGTTATGTCAATGAGTAAAAGTTATAGAAAATGGAGAAAAAAAAGATAAAATTAGGGGTTATATAAGGACTTTAAATTCAATTGTTTTGTTTCACTAATCTGGCTTGATCAATCTAACAACATTGCATTTGTCTGGAAATTTGCTAACAGGTTCAATACCTGTAGAATTTGGTGACTCCCTCAAGCTTCAGGGCTTGTATTTGGGGAATAACAAGCTTACAGGAACCATCCCAAGGAGCTTGGGCCGTGTTGGCAGTTTGGTGAAGCTAAATTTGACTGGAAATAAGTTATCTGGTGTAGTTCCTGAAAGTTTTGGGAACTTAAAGGAGCTTACTCACTTGGATTTAAGCCACAATGAGCTTTCTGGTGAGCTACCTTCTTCATTGTCGCAGATGCTTAACCTGGTGGGGCTTTATGTTCAGCAGAATAAGCTCTCTGGTGGGGTGGATAATCTGTTCTCTCATTCCCAGGCTTGGAAGATTGAAGACATGAATTTGAGTAGCAACAATTTTTATGGAAACCTGCCACCATCTTTGGGGAATCTATCCTACCTAACACATCTGGATATTCATGGGAACAAATTTACTGGTCTTATTCCTTCAGAAGTTGGCAATTTGATGCAACTGGAATATTTTGATGCATCTGGAAACATGTTAGCTGGTCAGATTCCAGAGAAAGTTTGCATGCTGCTCAGTCTGGTCTTCTTTAATTTGGCATATAATCAGTTGAGAGGACCTGTGCCTAGAGATGGTGTTTGCAAGAACCTATCGAGGAATTTTCTGGCCGGAAATGATTATCTCTGTGGGAGAGTTATGGGTTTGGAGTGCCAGGACCAAAGCTTTGACAGGTCCTCCTTATTAAACCCTTGGGGCCTTGCTGGGGTTGTAGCTGCTAGTGTCTTTGTCATCTTCACCTCAGCCTTAGCCCTTCGGAGATGGATTATGAAAGGCAGTCAACAAAGTGATCCGGAAGCAATAGACGAAAGTAAAGTCAATAGCTTTCTTGATAAAAATCTCTACTTCTTAAGCAGCAGCAGGTCAAAGGAACCCTTGAGCATCAACATTGCCATGTTTGAGCAGCCACTCCTCAAATTGACCTTGGGCGACATTCTCGAGGGCACCAACCACTTCTGCAAGACCAATATCATTGGAGATGGAGGCTTTGGTACAGTTTACAAAGCAATGTTGTCTAGTGGAAAGACTGTAGCGGTTAAGAAGCTAAGTCAGGCAAAAACGCAGGGACACCGAGAATTCATTGCTGAGATGGAAACCTTGGGTAAGGTGAAGCACCAAAATCTTGTGCCATTGCTTGGGTACTGTTCTCTGGGTGAGGAGAAGCTCCTTGTGTATGAATACATGATTAATGGAAGTTTGGACCTTTGGCTGAGAAACCGCACTGGGGCTCTTGATGTCCTTGACTGGTCCAAACGCTTGAAAATTGCAGTAGGTGCTGCAAGGGGACTTGCTTTTCTTCACCATGGTTTCACTCCTCATATCATTCACAGAGATATCAAAGCCAGCAACATCTTACTCAGTGAAGACTTTGAACCAAAAGTTGCCGACTTTGGGCTGGCAAGGCTGATCAGTGCTTGTGAAACTCATGTGAGTACGGATATTGCTGGAACATTCGGTTACATTCCACCAGAATATGGGCAGAGTGGTAGGTCTACTACTAAGGGAGATGTCTATAGTTTTGGTGTAATTCTGCTGGAATTGGTGACCGGGAAAGAACCAACTGGCCCCGATTTCAAAGAGGTTGAAGGAGGAAATTTGGTTGGCTGGGTCTCGAAGAAGATAAAGAAGGGGCAAGCTGCTGATGTTTTAGATGCTATGGTTCTGAATGCAGATTCAAAGCAGATGATGCTTCAAGTGCTGAGTATTGCTGCACGTTGCTTGTGTGATAATCCTGCAAATAGACCTACCATGCTTGACGTGTTGAAGGATCTTCAAGGGATCAAGGATAAGTGACTCTCTTTATGCTAAGTTTTTAACAAATTTCTTCTTGTAATAATCTTGTTAAGCATTTACAAAAAATAGTTAGAATTCCTGATCTGATGTAAGATTTTTCAGTTGCTAATCTAATCATATTTTAGTCTCAGACTCTTCTCATCTCAACCTGCCATCTGATAATTACTTGCTTTTACCTTTTCAATTAATGTGAGATATATCTTGCAATGTAGACTTCTCTTGTTAAAGTATTGTTTTACTTTCATTGCCATTTGGGCTGCCATTAATTAATTCCTCTCAAAAGAAGCATAAACAGGGCTTTTTGTAACTCGGATGAACTGAGCCATTGTCTCAGACTTGAAGAATCAAATAGGTATAGTATCAGGATGGTCCACTCTGAATTTTGCAGACTTGCAGTGTATGGTTCAGCTATTTACTGTCAGTTTCAACCCAGTTTGGGCCAATTGATTCATTTTTTCATTCTTCCCTAATCTGCAATCAGTAGAATATATCATTAACTAGTGATTATTTATCATATATCATATTCAAGTTTATCCCTACTTTTACTAGAGATATATAAAGTAGAAACTTTTAAATGCAGAATGCCATAGCATTGATCTTTCTTCTTTCTAACTTTTCATATAGAAGAAGACATAAATTTAGGATCCAATCTTAAAAATAAAATTTGAAGCATGCTAAGACAGAACAGACCCAAGTTACAGTCCTTGTAGTTGAGCTGTTTTTATTGTTTTTTCATTCCCATTTCCCAGATGATGGCTGCAAGTCCAGGCAATTTAACTCAACTTTTTGCCCTTTTGTTGCGTAATTTGATTCCAAGAATACACCATAATTCTTTTCTACAATTAAGTTGATGACTCGTAGGCTATACACACAGTACCTCTAGACTTAATATATATTCCTCTAAAAGATGTTAGGTTATTATTCTATTTTGAAAATCTTAAATAACATCCACACTTTAATTGAATGATTGAACTTGAATCCAATATATGCTTTATTGTTTGTGCCCAAAGTTAACCATTTTCCCTTTCTTCTTTGGTATAAGCTGATTGTTCAGCACATGACATTATGCCACTCTCCTCTAAGTTGGATTATTAATTAGGAAAGTTCTTCTACTTAGTTTCTTTCAAAGTAGTCAACAGTTGCAACTATCTTTAACCAAAATCAAATCTAATAATCTCACTCTTTTTTTTGTTTGTTCAAATAATAATCTCACTCTTTGACTCAATAATAGTCAATAATTAATTTACATGAAAAAAGCTATGGAAAAGAATATCCTGCGCTGCCTTTGGATTCTCTTTTCTATGGAATTCTGTAGACGCCAAAGCCCAAAGCTGGAAAATGCAAACACCCCATCGGCCCACTCTGTTGCTTTCCATGCGTTGGATAAAATTACATTACCAAACGCTTTTAAATTGAGTCCAAAAAGCATTTGCATGCGATGCCATCTCCAAATCATTTCTTGCCTAATCTACCAACATAGTAAATGTTTGATAAGGTCTGCCTATAAAAACCTACTTTTACACCCTTCAATAATAGAATGACACCTCATAAATTTTGAGGTTTTCTTATAGAGTGCATTACATGGGATTATATTTAATAAAAACTTAATTTTACTCTCTTTTTACCGATTATTATTAATCCCAAATATTCTAAACCCTAAATTTAGTTTTTTTTTTGCCAAAAAACAATTCGAGACTTTATTAATGATCAAAACTTAAGTTTCAGTACAAACTGGAAATAGACATAGACAAATATGATAAGAAAAGGTCCTATATGTATCTATGTCTATTCGCAACAAACAAACTAAAAGTGGTGCTGGAGAAAAAAAGTGTAACGTGCCAAACTTAAAAAATAGAAAAAAAGTTTAACGAAGTAGTGAATTGATCTTTAAAAAGAATCAATTGATTAATTAAATCAAGTTAATGTACCTAGAAAGATGATGATGGGAGAACTATTGGAATCTAAATTTAGGGTTTAGATTATCTGGGATTAATAATAATCGGTGGAAAGAGAGTAAAATTAAGTTTTTATTAAATATAATCCCATGTGATGCACTCTATAAGAAAAGCTCAAAATTTATGAAGTGTCATTCTATCATTGGAAGGTGTAAAAGTGGGTTTTTATAGACAGACCTTATCAAACATTTACAATTTTAATATTGATTTTAGCTATTGGAAAATGGAAACCACACGTTCTCTTCAAATCATGAAGCTACTCCGAAATTCTTTTTTGAGGGATAATTACCAAAAATAATCCAATAATTATATAATTATATAGTAATAATATATCTAAATCATAAAAATATTAGTAGATGTTTTAATTTAATTAATAGCATATAATATAATAATCAAGACTATTATTAGGAGTTTAATGCCTCAAACTTTCTACATCAAGGCGTTGCATTCACCAACTCGGATTTGGCTCCTCTTCTGTCCTTTTAAAAGACTGGAGATGCCAGTCTATATTAGGATTAGGACGCGTGTTAAATTAGAGAGATCTAAGGGGCTGATATAATTTTACTCATATCTATTGTGTTGTACTATATTACTACTTCTTTCCCCCAATTCTTCTCCACTTCTCTGTCACTGCAAAATCAGTTGCACGATGGCTCTACCAGGAATTCTCGGATGATAATTAATTAGATGAACTAGACCCAATAATAACTCGAAGCACAACGTCGTCCGGTGGTCCAAAACGCTGGCCACTCTGATGTCCCTTACCTACTCTGTCACAGCATCGCAAAATTACTTTCTGGTTTCGGCTGTGACTTCGTTTGTCTGGGTGATAATTTTTTCTTTAATAATTTAAGAATTTTGTTCAATACGTAAGTTTTGGTTGCTAGAAGATGAAAGTTAGGTTCAGGGAAGATGAAACATTGGACAGAGTCAGAGAGATGGAGAGAAATCTACTACAGTACAATACAATAAGGAAAAACTTGGTCTTATGCCGAGTTTGTCAAGATTAAAGTTTCCTATGCCAAAGAAAAAAATTGCTAGTTTTTAAATGAAATCGTGTACTAACAATCACGGTTTTGGGGTAAAAACGCACTCGGGCCCTGCCTTAGTTTTACATGATTTTTGGCAGAAAGACTCCTTGAAACATCTATATTAATCGAACCAAATCTCAGCCACATAAGATATAAGGACTTGTTTTTACGAACACCTGAATCTTATTTGGATTTAATTAGGAATAAATTCAGAAAATCAATGGAAAAACGATATTAGAAGCATGAAAAGCCCTTTAATATTTTTGACGTTGAAATACATAATTTTTTTTAAGAATTGTGTAAAAAAAATTATGAAAATTTTTTTGGTTCAGATTTTAGCCGAAATCGTATACTAACCATCATGGTTTTTGGGCAAAAATCGCGTTTCGGGGCCCCGGCTCAGTTTTGCATGATTTTTGGCAGAAAGACTCCTTGAAATATCTATATTTATCGACATAAATCTCAGCCACATAGGATATAAGGATGTGTTTTTACGAGCATCTGAATCTTGTTTCGATTTAATTAGGAATAAATTCGGAAAAAAACTTGGAAAAACGATATTAGAAGCGTGAAAAGCCCTTTAATCTTTTTGACGTTGAATTATATAATTTTTTCTGAAGAATTGTGTAAAAAAAATTATGAAAAATTTTTCGGTTCAGGTTTTACACGAAATCGTGTACTAACCATCATGGTTTTTGGGGTAAAAACGCGTTTCGGGGCCCCAGCTCAGTTTTGCATGATTTTTGGCAGAAAGACTCCTTGAAATATCAATATTCATCGAACCAAATCTCAGCCACATAGGATATAAGGATTTGTTTTTACGAGCATCTGAATCTTGTTTGGATTTAATTAGGAATAAATTCGGAAAAAAATGGAAAAACGATATTAGAAGCGTGAAAAGCCATTTAATCTTTTTGGCGTTGAATTATATAACTTTTTCTAAGAATTAGTGTTAAAAAATTTATGAAAAACTTTTTGGGTCAGTTTTTAACCGAAATCGTGTACTAACCATCATGGTTTTTGTGCTAAAATCGCGTTTCCGGGCTCCGACTTAGTTTTGCATGAATTTTGGCAGAAAGACTCCTTGAAATATCTATATTTATCGAATCAAATCTCAGCCACATAGGATATAAGGATTTGTCTTTACGAGCATCTGAATCTTGTTTCAATTTAATTAGGAATAAATTCGGAAAAAATGGAAAAAACGTTATTAGAAGCGTGAAAAGCCCTTTAATCTTTTTGACGTTGCATTATATAATTTTTTCGAAGAATTGCGTAAAAAAAATTATGAAAAATTTTTCGATTCAGTTTTAGCCGAAATCGTGTACTAACTATCATGGTTTTTGGGCTAAAATCGCGTTTGGGGGCCCCGGCTCAGTTTTGCATGAATTTTGGCAGAAAGACTCCTTGAAATATCTATATTTGTCAAACCAAATCTCACCCACATAGGATATAAGGATTTGTTTTTACGAGCATCGGGGCTAGTTGACTTGTAGAATTAGCTCTTTCTTTAGCTGGGTTAGCCGCAGGAGTGGGAGGTAAACTCTCGGGTGAAGTTTTTGTTATAAGCGGATCATTTAATGAATCTTGTTTGGATTTAATTAGGAATAAATTCGGAAAAAAATGGAAAAACGATATTAGAAGCATGAAAAGCAATTTAATCTTTTTGGCGTTGAATTATATAACTTTTTCTAAGAATTGTGTTAAAAAAATTATGAAAACTTTTTTGGGTCAGTTTTTAGATGAAATCGTGTACTAACCATCACGGTTTTTGGGGTAAAAACAGGTTTCGGGGCCCCGGCTCAGTTTTGCATGATTGTTGGCAGAAAGACTCCTTGAAATATCTATATTTATCGAATCAAATCTCAACCACATAGGATATAAGGATTTGTTTTTACGAGCATCTGAATCTTGTTTCGATTTAATTAGGATTAAATTCGGAAAAAATGGAAAAACGATATTAGAAGCGTGAAAAGCCCTTTAATCTTTTTGACGTTGAATTATATAATTTTTTCTAAGATTGTAAAAAAATTATGAAAAACTTTTCGGTTCAGTTTTTAGCCGAAATCGTGTACTAACTCCTAGAAAAAACTTAAACGAAAAATTCAACAATTAAAAGTAACTAAGAAAAATAAACAAAAATAAAAGAAAAAGAAAAATAACGAAAAATAAAAAGATAAGGGTAAGAAATTCTTAGATAGTAATTTGTCTTCAATCTTCTTGTTGCTTCCTTCCTTCCCCGGCAACGGCGCCAAAATTGTGATCGGTCGTTGATCAAATCACAAGATAAATCCCTACAAACGAATAACTAATAGTTAGGGCAAGTAGGGGTCGAATCCCACAGAGAAGGTGGAAACTAATTAAATCCAAATCACACTAAAGAAAGTCTTACCAAAGGGGATTTTTATGGGTTTTTCAAAGTAGACAAATTAAACTAGAAAACAATAAAATAACATCAAACTAAAGATTAAGAAAATAGTTTGAGAAAAACAATTGATTAAAAACATACTTCTTCTCCTTTAGGTAATTATTTTGATCTAATAAATCATGGATCATGGACACAAGACATGAATTTGACTTAAATTGCAATCAATTAAGAATCATAAATTACCCCAAATCGATATATAGCCTAAGATGTAGACATCAATTTTCATTGGAATCAAGTAATCCTCTTAACATCTTAAACAACTCCACTTGAATAATTGGTATAGGAGAGGAATACTCAACCCTCCAACATGCTAATAAAACTTCGTTCGCACCATTGCCAAAACTAATTTCTATTGTTTCTAATCAAGCATCCCCCTGGGAAGAATCATAGAGCAAGCATTAAGATCTACTTTTCCGCATGCATGATAAATCAATACCAAACACATCTACATCTATTTTCAATTCGGCCTATAGATTTCAATAAGGTTTGATAATCCCATTGAACCTAGAATTCTTAGAATTACAACTGTCACTTGGACCAATATTGACTCAATTCGAGACAACTTGAATCTAACTATAGCATTCATAAATCTCAAGATAAGTTGCGCACCAAATCAATCAAAATATGAACACATAAGATGAAGCATAGAGATAAGAAACATATTCAAACAGAAAAACCAAATTATTAAGAACAAAAGTCTCACCATAGATTCATTGATCAAAAATACCTAAGGAAAAGAAGTATAAGAGTTTACCTACTCATGGATTGGAAACAATCCATGAGAGGCTGGAAAACTTATAACGAAAATAGGGAGAGAAGAGGGAGGCGACGGCCTCCTCTTCCAAACCGCAAATCCTAAGTATAAAAGTTGAGAGAAAATCTATTCTATGTCTCTAGGGTTTCTAGGATAAGAGGGTATATATAGGGGGCTGCCTAGGGTTTAATTTAGAGTTATAGCTGACTTAAACTAACCCTAGGGACGTTCTGGGCTGTTCTTCATATCTTCAAGCTGACCCAAACAAGTTATATGGGCTTAATTGATAAAAAACGCAAGTCAGGCCCAAAACAGATTCTGTCCGTAGACTTCAGGGGCATTTTCGTCCATGAAAACGTCAAATCTGGGCTTCGACCAACACATGAAAGTTTTAGCTCTTGGAGTTTGCTTTCCAACGCATCTTCATACGCCTCATTTGGAGCTCTGGATCAAAAGTTATGGCTGTTTTCCCGAACTGTCGCCAAATCTGGAAAGTATTGAAGTAGCTTCAAGAGGAAGTGACATGGAAGTGTCGACGTTGGTTGCTGGGCGCGCGCGGGACAAGGACCCCGACTCCACCTGGGCGCCCACATGGTTGCCTTGAGCACCCATGTGGTTTGCTTGAGAACCCAGGTGGGCAGTGTCACGACTCCAGCTGGGTGCCCACATAGTTTGTCTGGAGACCCATGTGTTTCGCCTGATCACCCAGATGGGCTGTGTCATAGCTCATCATCTTGACATGTCTTCTTGCCTTGAACTTGTCTTTGCTCCTTTGCCTTGAAAACACCAAGCAATCAACTTTATGACTTTGATAAGCATAAAATTGACTCTTCAAGCTCTTCAATCACGAACATGATGGCTCCATTCTTCATCCCAAACTTCCTTGAAAAATATTTGTGTCATAAATCATCCAAAAAGGCTCTATAAAGGTACAAAATTGATGATTTTGCACTTTTCTCCTTGTCAACACCTATGAACACAATTATAACCAATATAAGGCATAATCAAGCATAAAATACTCAAAAAGCATATGTAAAAGCTAATAAAAAGGTGTATGATTTTGGTCTGATCAATAGGATATAAGGATTTGTCTTTACGAGCATCTGAATCTTGTTTCGATTTAATTAGGACTAAATTCGGAAAAAAATGGAAAAACGATATTAGAAGCGTGAAAAGCCCTTTAATCTTTTTGACGTTGAATAATATAATTTTTTCGAAAAATTGTGTAAAAAAAATTATGAAAAATTTTTAGTTTCAGTTTTAGCCGAAATCATGTACTAACCATCATGGTTTTTGGGCTAAAATCACGTTTCGGGGCCCCGGCTCAGTTTTGCATGAACTTTGGCTGAAATACTCCTTGAAATATCTATATTTATCGAACCAAATCTCAGCCACATAGGATATAAGGATTTGTTTTTACGAGTATCTGAATCTTGTTTCGATTTAATTAGGAATAAATTCAGAAAAAATGATATTAGAAGCGTGAAAAGACCTTTAATCTTTTTGACGTTGAATTATATAATTTTTTTCTAAGAATTGTGTAAAAAATTATGAAAAATTTTTCGGTTTAGTTTTTAGCCGAAATCGTGTACTAACCATCATGGTTTTTTTTGGCTAAAAACGCGTTTCGAGGCCCCGACTCAGTTTTGCATGATTTTAGGCAGAAAGACTCCTTGAAATATCTATATTCATCGTACCAAATCTCAGCCACATAGGATATAACGATTTGTTATTGAGAGCATCTGAATCTTGTTTCGATTTAATTAGGAATAAATTCGGTAAAAATGGAAAAACGATATTAGAAGCGTGAAAAGCCCTTTAATCTTTTTGACGTTGAATTATATAATTTTTTTGAAAAAAAAAGTATGAAAAATTTTTCGGTTCATGTTTTAGCCGGAATTGTGTACTAACCTTTATGGTTTTTGGGTTAAAAACGCGTTTCGAGGCCCCGGCTCAGTTTTGCATGATTTTTGGCAGAAAGACTCCTTGAAATATCTGTATTCATCGAACCAAATCTCAGCCACATAGGATATAAGGATTTGTTTTTACGAGCATCTCAATTATGTTTGGATTTAATTTTGAATAAATTCGGAAAAAAAGGAAAAACGATATTAGAAGCGTGAAAAGCCATTTAATCTTTTTGGCGTTGAATTATATAACTTTTTCTAAGAATTGTGTTAAAAATTTATGAAAAACTTTTTGGGTCAGTTTTTATCCAAAATCGTGTAGTAACCATCATGGTTTTTGTGCTAAAAACGCGTTTCGGAGCCCCGGCTTAGTTTTGCATGATTTTTGGCAGAAAGACTCCTTGAAATATCTATATTTATCGGACCAAATCTCAACCACATAGGACATAAGGATTTGTCTTTACGAGCATCTAAATCTTGTTTCGATTTAATTAGGAATAAATTCAGGAAAAAAAAATGGAAAAACGATATTAGAAGCGTGAAAAGCCCTTTAATCTTTTTGACGTTGAATTATATAATTTTTCGAAGAATTGTGTAAAAAAAATTATGAAAAATGTTTCGTTTCAGTTTTAGACGAAATCGTGTACTAACCATCATGGTTTTTGGGCTTAAATCACGTTTCGGGGCCCCGGCTCAGTTTTGCATGAACTTTGGCTGAAATACTCCTTGAAATATCTATATTTATCGAACCAAATCTCAGCCACATAGGATATAAGGATTTGTCTTTACGAGCATCTGAATCTTGTTTCGATTTAATTAGGAATGAATTCAGAAAAAATGGAAAAACGATATTAGAAGTGTGAAAAGCCATTTAATCTTTTTGACGTTGAATTATATAATTTTTACTAAGAATTGTGTTAAAAAAATTATAAAAAAATTTTCGGGTCAGTTTTTAGCCGAAATCGTGTACTAACTATCATGGTTTTTGTGCTAAAAACGCGTTTCGGGGCCCCGGCTCAGTTTTGCATGATTTTTGGCAGAAAGACTCCTTGAAATATCTATATTCATCGAACCAAATCTCAGCCACATAGGATATAACGATTTGTTTTTACGTGCATCTCAATCTTATTTTGATTTAATTAGGAATAAATTCAGAAAAAATGGAAAAACGATATTAGAAGTGTGAAAAGCCATTTAATCTTTTTGACGTTGAATTATATAATTTTTACTAAGAATTGTGTTAAAAAAATTATAAAAAAATTTTCGGGTCAGTTTTTAGCCGAAATCGTGTACTAACTATCATGGTTTTTGTGCTAAAAACGCGTTTCGGGGCCCCGGCTCAGTTTTGCATGATTTTTGGCAGAAAGACTCCTTGAAATATCTATATTCATCGAACCAAATCTCAGCCACATAGGATATAACGATTTGTTTTTACGTGCATCTCAATCTTATTTTGATTTAATTAGGAATAAATTCAGAAAAAAAATGGAAAAACGATATTAGAAGCATGAAAAGCCCTTTAATATTTTTGACGTTGCATTATATAATTTTTTCGAAGTATTGAGTAAAAAAAAGTATGAAATATTTTCGGTTCAGTTTTAGCCGAAAATCGTGTACTAACCATCATTGATTTTGGGCTAAAATCGCGTTTTGGGGCCCCGGCTCAGTTTTGCATTAATTTAGGCAGAAATAATCCTTGAAATATCTATATTTATCGAACCAAATCTCAGTCATAGAAGATATAAGGATTTGTTTTTACGAGCATCTGAATCTTGTTTCGATTTAATTAGGAATAAATTCAAAAAAAATGGAAAAACGATATTAGAAGCGTGAAAAGCCCTTTAATCTTTTTGACGTTGAATTATATATCTTTTTTCTAAGAATTGTGTTAAAAATTTATGAAAAACTTTTCGGTTCAGGTTTTAACCGAAATCGTGTACTAACCATCATGGTTTTTGGGCTAAAAACGCATTTCGAGGCCCCAGCTCTGTTTTGCATGAATTTTGGCAGAAAGACTCCTTGAAATATCTATATTTATCGAACCAAATCTCAGCCACATAGGATTTAAGGATTTTTTTTACGAGCATCTGAATCTTTTTTCGATTTAAATAAGAATAAATTCGGAAAAAAATGGAAAACGATATTAGAAGCGTGAAAAGCACTTTAATCTTTTTGACGTTGAATTATATAATTTTTTCTAAGAATTGTGTTAAAAAATTTATGAAAAATTTTATGGGAAACTTTTTAGCCGAAATCGTGTACTAACCATCATGGTTTTTGCCTAAAACGCGCCCCGTCTCAGTTTTGCATGATTTTTGGCAGAAAGACACCTTGAAATATCTATATTTATCGAACCAAATCTCAGCCACATAGGATTTAAGGATTTGTTTTTACGAGCATCTGAATCTTGTTTCGATTTAATTTAGAATAAATTCGGAAAAAAAATGGAAAAACGATATTAGAAGCGTGAAAAGCCCTCTAATCTTTTTGAAGTTGAATTATATAACTTTTTCTAAGAATTGTGTAAAAAAAATTATGAAAAATTTTCGGTTCAGTTTTAGCCGAAATCGTGTACTAACCATCATGATTTTTGGGCTAAAATCGCGTTTCGGGGCCCCGGCTCAGTTTTGCATGAATTTTGGCAGAAAGACTTCTTGAAACATCTATATTGATTGAACCAAATCTCAGCCACATAGGATATAAGGATTTGTTTTTACCAGCATCTATATCTTGTTTGGACTTAATTAGGAATAAATTCGGAAAAAAAATGGAAATACGATATTAGAAGCGTGAAAAGCCCTTTAATCTTTTTGGCGTTGAATTATATAATTTTTCCTAAGAATTGTGTTAAAAAATAATGAAAAAAATTTTTGGTCAGTTTTTAGCCGAAATCATGTACTAACACCATCATGGTTTTTGGGTTATAATCACGTTTCAGGGCCCCAGCTCAGTTTTGCTTGATTTTTACCAGAAAGACTCCTTGAAATATCTATATTTATCGAATCAAATCTCAGCCACATAGGATATAAGGATTTGTTTTTTCGAGCATCTGAATCTTGTTTCGATTTAATTATGAATAAATTCGGAAAAAAAATGGAAAAACGATATTAGAAGCGTGAAGAGCCATTTAATCTTTTTGGCGTTGAATTATATAACTTTTTATAAGAATTGTGTTAAAAAATTTATGAAATTTTTTTTGGGTTAGTTTTTAACCGAAATCGTGTACTAACAATCTTGTTGGCGTTGAATTATATAACATTTTCTACAAATTGCGTTAAAAACAATTATGAAAAAAAATTTGGCTTAGTTTTTAGCCGAAATCGTGTACTAACCATCATGGTTTTTGGTCTAAAATCGCGTTTTTGGGCCCCGGCTCAGTTTTACATGATTTTTGGCAGAAAGACTCCTTGAAATATCCATAATTATCGAACGAAATCTCAGCCACATAGGATATAAGGATTTGTTTTTACGAGCATCTGAATCTTGTTTAGATTTAATTATGAATAAATTCGGAAAAAAATGGAAAAATGATATTAGAATCGTGAAAAGCCCTTTAATCTTTTTGACGTTGAATTATATAATTTTTTCGAAGAATTGTGTAAAAAAAATTATGAAAAGCCCTTTAATCTTTTTGACGTTGAATTATTTAATTTTTTCGAAGAATTATGTAAAAAATACTATGAAAAATTTTTCGGTTCAGTTTTAGCCGAAATCGTGTATTAGCCATCATGGTCTTTGGGCATGAATTTTGGCAGAAAGACTCCTTGAAATATCTATATTCATCGAACCAAATCTCAGCCACATAGGATATGAGGATTTGTTTTTACGAGCATCTGAATCTTGTTTGGATTTAATAAGGAATAAATTCGGAAAAAAATGGAAGAACGATATTAGAATCGTGAAAAGCCCTTTAATATTTTTGATTTTGAATTATATAATTTTTTCTAAGAATTGTGTAAAAAAAATTATGATAAATTTTTCGGTTCAGTTTTTAGCCGAAATCGTGTACTAACCATCATGGTTTTTGGGCTAAAAACGCGTTTCGAGGACTCGGCTCAGTTTTGCATGATTTTTGACAGAAAGACTCTTTCAAATATTTATATTCATCGCATCAAATCTCAGCCACATAGGATATAAGGATTTGTTTTTACGAGCATCTGAATCTTGTTTGGATTTAATTAGGAATAAATTCGAAAAAAAATGGAAAAACGATATTAGAAGTGTGAAAAGCCATTTAATCTTTTTGGCGTTGAATTAAATAACTTTTTCTAAAAATTGTTTTAACAAAATTATGAAAAAAAATTTGGGTCAGTTTTTAGCCGAAATCGTGTACTTAACCATCATGGTTTTGGGGCTAAAAACGCTTTTCGGGGCCCCGGCTCAGTTTTGCATGATTTTTGGCAGAAAGACTCCTTGAAATATCTATATTTATCGAACCAAATCTCAGCCACATAGGATATAAGGATTTGTCTTTACGAGCATCTGAATCGTGTTTGGATTTAATTAGGAATAAATTCGAAAAAAAATATTGAAAAACGATATTAGAAGCGTGAAAAGCCATTTAATCATTTTGGCGTTGAATTATATAACTTTTTCTAAGAATTGTGTTAAAAATTTATGAAAAAATTTTTGGGTCAATTTTTACCCGAAATCGTGTACTAAACATCATGGTTTTTGGGCTAAAAAGGCTTTTCGGGGCCCCTGCTCAATTTTGCATGATTTTTTGCAGAAAGACTCCTTGAAATATCTATATTTATCGTACCAAATCTCAGCCACATAGCATATAAGGATTTGTTTTAACGACCATCTGAATCGTGTTTGGATTTAATTAGGAATAAATTCGAAAAAAAATTGGAAAACGATATTAGAAGCGTGAAAAGCCATTTAATCTTTTTGGCATTGAATTATATAACATTTTCTACAAACGGTGTTAAAAACAATTATGAAAAAAAAAAATTAGGGTCAGTTTTTAGCCGAAATCGTGTACTAATCATCATGGTTTTGGGGCTAAAATCGCGTTTCAGGGCCCCGGCTCAATTTTACATGATTTTTGGCAAAAAGACTCCTTGAAATATCTATAATTATCGAACGAAATCTCAGCCACATAGGATATAAGGGTTTGTTTTAACGAGCATCTGAATCTTTTTTGGATTTAATTAGGAATAAATTCAGAAAAAAATGGAAAAACGATATTGGAATCGTGAAAAACCCTTTAATCTTTTTGACGTTGAATTATATAATTTTTCGAAGAATTGTGTATAAAAAATTATGAAAAGCCCTTTAATCTTTTTGACGTTGAATTATTTAATTTTTTCGAAGAATTGTGTAAAAAAAATTGTGAAAAATTTTTCGGTTCAGTTTTAGCCGAAATCGTGTATTAACATCATGGTCTTTGGGTTAAAATCGCGTGTCGGGGCCCCGGCTTAGTTTTGCATGAATTTTGGCAGAAAGACTCCTTGAAATATCTATATTCATCGAACCAAATCTCAGCCACATAGGATATAAGGATTTGTTTTTACGAGCATCTGAATCTTGTTTGGATTTAATTAGGAATAAATTCAGAAAAAAAGGAAAACGATATAAGAAGCGTGAAAGCCGTTTAAGCTTTTAGGATTTTGAATTAGTATAATTTTTTCTAAGAATTGTGTAAAAAAATTGTGAAAAATTTTTCGGTTCAGTTTTAGCCGAAATCGTGTATTAACATCATGGTCTTTGGGTTAAAATCGCGTGTCGGGGCCCCGGCTTAGTTTTGCATGAATTTTGGCAGAAAGACTCCTTGAAATATCTATATTCATCGAACCAAATCTCAGCCACATAGGATATAAGGATTTGTTTTTACGAGCATCTGAATCTTGTTTGGATTTAATTAGGAATAAATTCAGAAAAAAAAGGAAAAACGATATAAGAAGCGTGAAAAGCCCTTTAATCTTTTGGATTTTGAATTATATAATTTTTTCTAAGAATTGTGTAAAAAAAATAATGAAAAATTTTTCGGTTCAGTTTTTAGCCGAAATCGTGTACTAACCATCATGGTTTTGGGGCTAAAAACGCGTTTCGAAGCCCCAGCTCAGTTTTGCATGATTTTTGGCAGAAAGACTCCTTGAAATATCTATATTTATCGAACTAAATCTCAGCCACATAGGATATAAGGATTTGTTTTTACGAGCATCTGAATCGTGTTTGGATTTAATTAGGAATAAATTCGAAAAAAAAATTGAAAAACGATATTAGAAGCGTGAAAAGCAATTTAATCTTTTTGGCGTTGAATTATATAACTTTTCTAAGAATTGTGTTAAAAATTTATGAAAAAATTTTGGGGTCAGTTTTTAGCCGAAATCGAGTACTAAACATCATGGTTTTTGGGATAAAAACGCTTTTCGGGGCCGCGGCTCAGTTTTGCATGATTTTTGGCAGAAAGACTCCTTGAAATATCTATATTTATCGAACCAAATCTCAGCCACATAGGATATAAGGATTTGTTTTAACGAGCATCTGAATCGTGTTCGGATTTAATTATGAATAAATTCGGAAAAAAAATTGAAAACCGATATTAGAAGCGTGAAAAGCCATTTAATCTTTTTGAAGTTGAATTTTATAAAGTTTTCTAAGAATTGTGTTAAAAAAATTATGAAAAAATTTTCGGTTCAGTTTTTAGCCGAAATCGTTTACGTTATCATGGTTTTTTGTTTAAAAACGCGTTTCGGTGCCCCGACTCAGTTTTGCATGATTTCTGGCAGAAAGAATCCTTGAAATATCTATATTTATCGAACCAAATCTCAGCCACATAGCATATAAGGATTTGTTTTTACGAGCATCTGAATCGTGTTTGGATTTAATTAGGAATAAATTCGGAAAAAAAATTGAAAAACGATATTAGAAGCGTGAAAAGCCATTTAATCTTTTTGGCATTGAATTATATAACATTTTCTACAAATTGTGTTAAAAACAATTATGAAAAAAAAAATTTGGGTCAGTTTTTAGCCGAAATCGTGTACTAACCATCATGGTTTTTGGGCTAAAATCGCGTTTCAGGGCCCCGGCTCCGTTTTACATGATTTTTGGCAGAAAGACTCCTTGAAATATCTATAATTATCGAACGAAATCTCAGCCATATAGGATATAAGGATTTGTTTTTACGAGCATCTGAATCTTGTTTGGATTTAATTAGGAATAAATTCGGGAAAAAATGGAAAAACGATATTAGAATCGTGAAAAACCCTTTAATCTTTTTTACGTTGAATTATATAATTTTTTTTAAGAATTGTGTAAAAAAAATTATGAAAAGCCCTTTAATCTTTTTGACGTTGAATTATTTAATTTTTTCGAAGAATTGTGTAAAAAAAATTATGAAAAATTTTTCGGTTCAGGTTTAGCCGAAATCGTGTATTAACCATCATGGTCTTTGGGCT